>CAIGQS010000262.1:52500-56750 GCA_903798195.1 Danio kyathit
CAGGGCTGAGCCTGGTCAGTACCTGGATGGGAGTCCACATGGGAAAACTAGGTTGCTGTTTGAAGTGGTGTTAGTGAGGCCAGCAGGGGGCGCTCAACCTGTGGTCTGTGTGAGTACTAATGACCCAGTATAGTGAAGGGGACGCTATACTGTCAGTGACCTCGACGATAAAGCGAGGTCATCACACTCTGTGGTCATTAAAAAAATCCCACTGGCGCCATTGTCCTGTAGCTGCTGTCGCATCATCCAAGTGGATGCTGTACACTGCTGGTGGTTTGGAAAAGCCCACTCATAATTGTGAAGCGCTTTGGGTGTATGGCCATACACAATAAATGCGCTATATAAATACATTACATTACAAGAAAGGTGGTGATGCTAGCAATGATTCCCATCCACCTATTTTCATGCACAGTTTTGACTATCGCATAAAAAATTGCTAAATGAAAATGCCAAGATGCAAAAATGTGCATTAAAAAAAAAGTGTATGCACACAACTGAGAAGGATAAATTTTATCTGGTAAGAAAAATGCTCAATAACTATGATTGAAACACATTTAGCGAATCAAAAAAGTCATGAGATTTTGTTTTACCAGATCATTTGATAACAAATAAAGCTTTTCTGTCAGAACCGATAGGATAGCATTAACACTTGAACTACCCTGTACCAGAATTCTATAACTACTATAATCACTATAGCGTCATTCTGAGCCAAAGTCCCTTTAAGACAAGTCATTTTACTTGGTGGCCATCATTGAAACGCCTCTTGGGCAGTATGCTCAGGAATTCTGTCTTAATAGGGAAACATTAAATTCTTCAAAAATTGCTTGCTAAGCTTATGAATACATTTCATATTAGCAATCACCAATAAAATTAACCAACAACTATCTCTTTAGTTTCATTTCTAAATGTCCGAATCTCACAAAATCTGCAGAAACTCACATGTGGTCTGAGCCCCTCATCCAGAGATTCGATTCAATTTGATTTGATTCAATTTAATTTAATTTAATGTTTATTAGAGCTTTTACTATGTAGATTGTGTCAAAGCCGCTTAACATAGAAGTTCTAGTAAAGTCCAGATTTCAGAGTTGAAGTTCAGTTCAGTTTAGTTTAGTTCAACGTGGTTTAAATTTCACTGCTGAAAGTTCAAACACTGGAGAGCAAATTAGTCAATAGCGATTGCTGATTGGCTCCTGCACTACAAGGCAGGACTTCATTCACCATGTTAACCGTTACACTTTTCCCCATTCACAACTATACCAGTGACATGTCTTGTGTATTCTATAGTCTTTGTACTTAGCGTTCTCATACAAGACGTCATATTATCATGTCATATTAACATTCAACGCTTATGTTGGTATATTAAAATTAAGCTTTGAATGTCTGTCGTCATATTTAATTAAGTCATCGCCCTAAAAATACCATCTTCTCTGTAATACAGTGTATAAAGGTAAAGTTAGGCTACTAGAGCACCCACAAATGCACATGTCTCATTTTCACAGGGGAGAAGATTTTTTGCGACACTGAATATGCGGTTTGGAAATACATTTCTAAATTAAACTTTAAACTGTTTTTTGCCAACAGAAAGTTTTGTTTTTGTTAGCAGGAATGCATATGTAAAGTCAATGGGAAAAGTAACAGACACCGAAATCCATGCGGTCATTTTGATCACTATGGAAATTAAAGGTAGAAATACTCAAAGCTCTTTTGTGTTTTGCAATTTTAATAAAATAACTATGTTAAAGAATTTTTTACACAAATTAAGGAAAAGTCAGGGTTGTAGATATGTGCTTTATATTAACAAAGTTCATTCATTCATTCATGAATGAACTGCCAACTTATCCAGCACATGTTTTAAGCAGCGGATGCCCTTCCAGCTGCAACCCATCTCTGGGAAACATCCATACACACTCATACACTACAAACAATTTAGCCTACCCAATTTACCTGTATTGCATGTCTTTGGACTGTGGGGTAAACCGGAGCACCCGGAGGAAAACCACGCGAACGCAGGGAAAACATGCAAACTCCACACAGAAACGCCAACTGACCCAGCCGAGCCTCGTACCAGCGACCTTCTTGCTGTGAGGCGACAGCACTACCTACTGTGCCACCGCGTCACCCATCAATAAAGTTACAATAATAAATTGTAAAAAATTTAAATGGTCAAAATGACCACATCGGTCGTTTTAGTTTTAATGAACAAACCAGTGGACTGACCACACTGCACAAAATCTGAACTGTTGTTTTGGTTGTTTTAAAATGCCTTCAAATTGGTTGAGTATTAATACCTCTTAGAAGTGTCTTGAGTGGTTGCGCTCATAAACAGTGGTCTTGACCTCTAAAAGTCACATGCGTTCATTGGGTTTCATCTTCTGAGACGCAAGTCATTTATCATATAAGAAAGAAAAGGTCCACTGTGGCTTCTTCTACAGTACCACAACTAATTTGCAAATGTTTTATGGTATATTCCTGTTGTGGCTACCTGGGGCAACACGGTGGCTCAGTGGTTAGTAAAGTCCCCTCACAGCAAGAAGGTCGCTGGTTCGAGTCTCAGCTGGTCCAGTTGGCATTTCTGTGTAGAGTTTGCATGTTCTCTCTGTGTTGGTGTGGGTTTCCTCTGGGTGCTCAGCCACAGTCCAAAGACATGTACTATAGGTGAATTGAAATAACTAAATTGGCCATAGTGTATGAGTGTGTGTGTGAATGAGCGTGTATTGGTGTTTCTCAGTACTGGGTTGCAGCTGGAAGGGCATCCACTGCATCTGGATGAATTAGTGGTTCATTTCGCTGTGTTGACCCCTGATGAATAAAGAGACTAAGCCGAAGGAAAATGAATGAATGAATGAATGAATGAATGAATGAGACCTTTGAAAATGCTAACGTTAACCTGATATCACTGAAAACCTACGTTCTACCCTGCAAATCGCTATCCAAAGATGAAAACATACTAGACAACATGACTACAATTCATCACGAAACATTCACCAGCAAAAAAATGTTATAGTATAATTAGCAAATTACAATCCCAAACTAAAAAAAAATAAGGTAAGCTATTGATTTTAGCCTGCCATTATAACCATATATTTCGATATCAGATGTTAATGCTTCCAGATTTAAAACAGTACGCCAACAATGACTAAAGACACAAAATTAAAAGGGTTCATTAAATGGCATATCATATTTTCAGCCGACAAACTTTTGGGTAGCCACAATTTCGGTGCATCTCTAATATCAACACACTTTTATATGTATTGCACATTTCTGCTGTGTGATTGGCTCTTAGATCAATAGAGAGTAAAAAAGTTAGAAGCTTATAATTGTTATTGACAAATTTTATCACGATTCAATATTGTATCTTTTATCGGCCCAACCCTACTCTAATACTTTTTGCGCAAAGGTATGCAATTACTGGCAGGTAGGACAGCCTATTGTACTGTTTAGACCAAATGTTTTGATTGGACTAAATTTTCTTGTTCCTACACCTTTCACAGAATATTAAAATACACATGTAGTCAACTTAATTTGATGATTGCTATCAGGATGTGAGTCGTTCACAGAGCATACGTATAAAAATTCTGAAGACAATCACCTATCACACCTTTAATTTGCATCTTTGAACAGTAACATGGCTACTATAGTAATGTGGCTGTAGTGTAGTTTGTTTATACCCTAACTTTAGTTTTGAACATACAGCAATTGCATACGAATCAAAAGTTGTGTGCATTAAACAAACACAAATCCATATCCACACATTCTGGCTAGCACCAAAGGCCAATAAAAAAATCATATTGTCTTATTTGGTTGGCTCCAGGGTGATGCTAACATCCAGGTTGGCGAACAGATATCCCCGCAGCCTCACCTTGACGTGCTCCTGCAGCTGGGCTTCATGCTGTCGCGAGAGCTGCTCGTGCTGCCGCTGAAACTCTTCGATCAGGAGCTGCCTCTGGATCTGCTGTTTCTGCTTGAGGGCCAGAAGCTCCTGCTGCAGCTGATGCTCACGCTGGGCCGGGTCTGTCGGCGCCAGGGCGAACTGGTGATCCACACGCAGGTCCATAGGGATGGCAGAAGGTGGCACTTGCAGTGGCAGCGCCACACTCACATCAACTGCAGAGAGAGAGAAAAGAGACGGTCAGTAAATGAGCACACACACACACACACACAAACTGAGCATGACTACATAAGTAGACAAAGCTTTTAAAACTTTCATGCAAAGCTAATCCAAGTCAACATTCAAAGGGCATTTAGACAGA
>CAIGQS010000263.1:0-56340 GCA_903798195.1 Danio kyathit
GCGTAAAACAAATGCTGGAATAGTTGGCGGTTCATTCCACTGTGTTTTGTTTAGCATCATAAAATCAGAAAAGGAAAGCTTCATTAATCCTCCCATCATATTTGACGTGTGCTATAGAGACGATACTCCGCATCATTGAGCTGCTGTCATCATTGTGACTCCATCAGAGCCGTGTTTAAGACGCCCAGAGGAACACAGATATGGATTAATCTGATGGCTGTCTTCATTAAAAATGTAGATGACAGAAGACTCCTGTGAATAATTGATGTCAACTGTACTTGAGCTTATAATAAATACTCCCGCCTCACTCGTCTGACACATTTAACATGATCCATTTAGAGGATGATGATGAAGTCTGCTTTCAGAGCTGCTCGTATATAACATTATATTTACAGTGATTATTACACTGTGGACAATCACACACTGTGTGCGCTTGAGGAGGAGGAGGGTCTGTACTTCTGATTATTGTTCCAATACGCAATATACAGACAATGAAGCATGCCACAGTTTATAGCACAGTTTGCTTATGTCTGATTTATTAGTGTGTGTATGTGTGTGTGTGTGTGTGTGTGTGTGGGTGTGTGTGTGTGGGTGTGTGTGTGTGTGTGTGTGTTTGTGTATATGTTTGAGAATTGTTGTGTGTGTATATGTGTGAAGGGAGTTTGAAAGGAAAATATTTTGTGTGTGTGTTTTTGTGAGTGTGTCTTTTATATGTGTGAAAATTAGTGTGTGTGTGTGGGGTGGGGGGGGGGGGGTTTAAAGAGAGGGAAAATATTTTGTGTGAGTGTGTGTGTATTTGTGTGTATATGTGTGTTTATGTAAGAATGTGTGTGTTTGTGTGTGTGTGAGTGAGTGCGTGTGTGCGTGTGTGTGAAAGATAATATGTGTGTTGTATATGTAAGAATGTGTGTGTGTGTGTTTGTGTGTGTGTGTGTGTGTGTGTGTGTGTGTGTGTGTGTGTGTGTCTGCACCCACTGCTGTTTCTCATAATAATATAATATCATGATTCATAGTCATGCACTAGGAACACAATTTATTCAATCATGAGAGAGAATGAAAATATGAAGACGGTTTCTCTAAGAGACTGATGTGTTTGAGCATTAAGCAGGTCCTCATCATCTGTACTCCGTTTACCACAGTAAATTCAGTGTGTGTGAGAGTCAGAGAGAGAGGGAGAGAATATTGACAAAAAAAATCGAATAAAATATATTAATACATAGTAATATGTAGACATTATACTTTTGAATGTCATGAAAATATACTATAGTAAAGTATATTAATAAGTCTGTTGTGGTGATTCTACAGTTGCTATGGTAACACAACAACTATAGTAATTGATCTATTGAGGTGATTCTACAGTTGCTATGGTAACACAACAACTATAGTAATTGATCTATTGAGGTGATTCTACAGTTGCTATGGTAACACAACTATAGTAATTGATCTGTTGTGGTGATTCTACAGTTGCTATGGTAACACAACAACTATAGTAATTGATCTATTGAGGTGATTCTACAGTTGCTATGGTAACACAACAACTATAGTAATTGATCTGATGTGGTGATTCTACAGTTGCTATGGTAACACAACTATAGTAATTGATCTGTTGTGGTGATTCTACAGTTGCTATGGTAACACAAGACCTGCAGTAATTGATCTGTCGTGGTGATTTTTATAGTTTTTTATAGAACTAATTTTATTTTATAGAACTAATGTTGACACAATCTACATTGTATCAGCGCTATACAAATAAAGATGAATTGAATTGAATTGAATAGTTGCTATGGTAACACAACAACTATAGTAATTGATCTGATGTGGTGATTCTACAGTTGCTATGGTAACAAGAACTACAGTAATTGATCTGTTGTGGTGATTCTACAGTTGCTATGGTAACACAACAACTATAGTAACTGATCTGTTGTGGTGATTCTACAGTTGTTATGATAACAGAAGAACTAATGTTATATAAATGTCAAATACTGTAGTTTTCTATATATATTATATTATACTACAATACACCACAGTTTACTGTAGTAAAACGAAAGTATACTACAGTATTTAATACAGTTGATAAGTTCACTATAGTTAATAGTACAGTATGCTTGAGCATTTATTAGGGTTAGGGAGAGAGAGTTGTAGATACTATAATATACAGTATAATGCACAATAGTATATGGTTCAAAACCCCAAATATCCAGTGTTTACTATAAATGATTAGTGTTTTATGTTCTCTGAACATTCTGCAACAAGTGACATTCATGAAAACATCACAGGAAAATCTACAGGAAACTAATGCTTAATGTGTGTATTGAGTATAATATATGTGCTTTGAGAAGGATATTAAAGACCAGATCACACACGGTTTCAGCTTTACTCATCATTGCATCATTACTAGTAATTAGTTTTTAAATCACATAAAGTATTATAAGTTTGACTATAGTCATATTTTATTCGCCGTGTGTGTGAGGTGGGCGGGGGTTTATGTCATTGGTTTGGGTGACTGGAGACCCCGCCTTGATGAAGAACAGTGTGTGTGTGTGTGTGTGTGTGTGTGTGTGTGTGTGTGTGTGTGTGTGTGTGTGTGTGTGTGTGTGAGAGAGAGAGAGAGAGAGAGAGAGAGAGAGAGAGAGAGAGAGAGAGAGAGAGAGAGAGAGAGAGAGAGAGAGAGAGAGAGAGAGAGAGGTGAAAGCGAGAGTGAGGAAGAGCGGAACATAAACAGTAGTTCCCGGCGGTGCTCGCTCTGCGCACCGGAGCCGCTTCGGTTTGGATATTTCTCCGGTGATGATGATGAAGTTTCTCGGCGCTGTTTGAAGGTGTGTGTGTGTGTGTGTGTAAGCTGGATCCTGGAGGAGGAGGATGAGCTCATAAACTCACCGCTGACTGACATCGGCCATTACCGGTAAGAGCACCGGCACCGATCCGCTCTGATCGGGTTTGATTGAGAATCAGTGATGTGATCGGGATTGATTGGTTCTGATCGGGATTGATCGGTTCTGATCGGGATTGATCGGTTTTACGGCGTGTTTCAAATCAGCGTGTGTTTGGTTCGCTGCGCAACCTGTGTGTGTATATTTATATGTGTATGAATGTGCGTGTGTGTGTGTGTGTGTGTGTGTGTTGTACTGCATTCCTCTGGTGAACTTATTTTATAAGTAGACTATTTTTAATGTTAAGAATTTGGACAACCCAGATAAAGATGTTTTTTTTCTGATACTATTATTGTTGTTGTTGTTGTTAATAATACTAATAACAGGAGATTTGAACAGTTTTAATGCACGTTTAGATCTAAATTGTAATGCTTCTTACAACATTAACCTATAAAAGAGGAAGTTTGATTACTTTTATTGACATTTTGCTATTCATTCATTTTTTTTCTATTTATTTATTCATCCATTTATTCATTGATTCATTATTAGCATTATTGAATATGTATAATAGTAATAAAATGGTATTTGTTGGTGATCATACAAAATCTTGCTATAACACTATCATGTAATTTCTGGCAGTTGTTTATTATCTTGCATTAGGTTTTGAATCAGGGTGTGGTGCTGCTGATGCTGAATAATTACACTCTAAAACTGCTGGGTTATTTCAATCTTAATTGGGTAAAATTTCTGACAAATCCAAACTTTGGGTTCAATTTAGTAACTATTCAATCATTCATTCATTCATTTTCTTTTCAGCTTAGTCTCTTTATTAATCCGGGGTCGCCACAGCGGAATGAACCGCCAACTTATCCAGCACATGTTTTACACAGCGGCTATGATCTAACCGCAACCCATCACTGGCATCCATACACACTCATTCACATTCATGCTCTACAGACAATTTTGCCTACCCAATTCCCCTATAGCACATGTGTTTGGACTGTGGGGGAAACCGGAGCACCCGGAGGAAACCCACACCAACACGGGGAGAACATGCAAACTCCACACAGAAATGCCAACTGATTCAGCTGAGGCTCAAACCAGCGACCTTCTTGCTGTGAGGCGTTTGTGCTACCCACTGCATCACCGTGACGCCCCAATTTGGTAACTAAATAAATGTAATTAATAAAATTAACCTAGTTGGTTTTGAAAATTGGGTTGAAGTTGCCCAGCATTTTAAGGGTGTACTCACACTATGTACAGTTGCGTTGAACCGGGCCAAAGCACGCTTGTCCCCCCTCCCGTCTCCCCCGACGGCCCGCACTCACATTACATTCGGGCCTGGGCACGCTTACGTCATTAATGACTCGCTGTTCAGTTTAGGAAGAGAAGCGCTCTCGCTCAGCACAGTGGAGATTTCTTTGGTTATATCGTTAGTTATATCGTCGATTGATATGCGGTGACACACAGTCTAATATTTCGCCGAACAGATCAGCCACTTCTGACGCTCATAAAGTCCTCGTGCTGCAGGAATCAGGAGGTTTGCTGAAGGCGCAGCTGTAGTGCAGTGAGGGGTTTGCGTCTTTAATAAACTACGACAGTTTGCGTTCATTCAACAGTACGAATGATTAATTAATCCATATGAAACAGTCCCTTAAAAGTCACGTCTCGCTTTCAGTTTCAGGCTTAGGCACGCTTGCACTCACACTGCAAGTGTACCGCGCCTGAGCCCAAGTGAACCACGCTCAGGCCCACCTCTTCCAACCGGGCCAAGGCCGGCCAAGTGAATCGTGCCTGAGCCCGATTCAGAGCACTCACACTGCTCAAACGATCTGGGAAACGGGCCTGGGCACGGTTCGGATAGCATAGTGTGAATACGCCCTAAGAGTGTAATGATTAAATTATGAATAGTATTGTTTGGGTGTCACAGTGGCGCAGTGGTTAGCACTGTGGCCTCACAGCAAGAAGGTCACTGGTTCGAGTCCCGGCTGGGTCAGTTGGTGTTTCTGTGTGGAGTTTGCATGTTCTCCCCGTGTTGGCGTGGGTTTCCTCCGGGTGCTCCGGTTTCCCCCACAGTCCAAGCACATGCGCTATAGGGGAATTGATCAACTAAAATGGCCGTAGTGTATGAGTGTGTGTGTGTGTGTGTGTGTGTGTGTGTGTGTGTGTGTGTGTGTGTGTGTGTGTGTGTGTGTGCATGAGTTTGTTTCCTAGTACTGGGTTGCGGCTGGAAGGGCATCCGCTGCATAAAACATATGCTGGAATAGTTGGCGGTTCATTCCGCTGTGGCGACCCCTGATGAATAAAGGGACTGAGCTGAAGGAAAATGAATGAATAGTATTGTTTGGTCAGGTCAGGTCTGTGTCAGGGGTTTGAGACTGAGATGAATTCAGATGTTTAGGTTTTGTTGAGGAACTGAAGGTTTGTAGTTTGTAGTGTGTGAAAACATGCTTATCATAAATAATAAATGAATTATACAGTTTAAGACAGAATTATTTTCCCTCTTGTGAAATTTTGATTGTTTTTCAAATATTTTCCAAGTGCTTTTTAACAGGGAGGATATTTTAGTATCATATTTTTAAACGTAATACTTTAATAATTTAGTTATTTTGTCTTTGTGTGTGTGATGACAGCTCATAATAATTTAGTTATTTTGTGAGATATTAGTAATTAGTTTAAAGTGATATTTAAAGACTTAACCATGTAAATTACATGTTGGTTAATTAGGCAAGTCATTGCATAACAGTGGTTTGTTCTGGAGACAATCGGATTTTTTTTTTTAAAGGGTTAGTAATATTTAAATATTAATATATATATATATTTACAGCCAAACTAAAAGAAATAAGACTTTCTGAAAAAGAAAAATTCATTCATTCATTTTACTTCTGTTTAGTCTCTATATCAGGAGTCGCCACAGTGGAATGACCCGCCAACTATTCCAGCATATGTTTTATACAGTGGATGCCCTTCCAGCTGCAACCCAGTACTGGGAAACACCCATACACACTCATTTTCACACACATTCATACACTACGGCCAATGTAGTTGATCAATTCCCCTATAGCGCATGTGTTTGGACTGTGGGGGAAACCGGAGCACCCGGAGGAAACCCACACCAACACGGGGAGAACATGCAAACTCCACACAGAAACACCAACTTACCCAGCTGCGACTCAAACCAGTGACCTCCTTGCTGTGAGGCCACAGTGCTGACCACTGAGCCACCGTGCCGCCCCTCTGTTAAACGTCACTTGGGAAATATTTGGAAAATAACTCAGATTTCACAGATGGATGAATCATGTGGTCCTCAACTCTACATTAAAGCTTTCGACACTGATTTATATGCTTTTTTTAGAAACTGTAATGCCAAAAACGTGAATTGTCAAGCATCCAGAAACACAAGCGGGCTCTTTAAACACTTGGAAATGAGTGAAAACTATTTCTGATCAGGTTGTAATGATGCTGATTTGATTTGTTTAAATGAGTCATTCTTTTGAGTTGATTCTTTTAAGTGAATCTTTTGGGAATTCAGTCATGTTCAGATGTTTTTTTTTTGATAATTTTTTTATGATTTGAACTTATTATTTTTTTTTCTTCTTGTTTCAAATAATGCACATGCATATCAAATAGAGAACATTAACATAAAAGCAGAACAATACAAAATAAAGAAAGAAAATAAAGAAATAACATTTCCCAGAGATGGGTTGTGGCTGGAAGGGCATCCGCTGTGTAAAAACGTGCTGCATAAGTTGGCGGTTCATTCCACTGTGGCGACCCCGGATTAATAAAGGGACTAAGCCGAAAAGAAAATGAATGAATGAATGCATATCTTCATATAAATTGAGTAAGTAAACCAAACCAAAACACATACAAGGAAAAAGAAGAAGAAAAAATAAATAAAGGGGGGGGGGGGGTGTTGCTAATATCATAGCCTTAATTATTATTTTGTCTCGTTACATGTTTGCTAACATTGTGGGTCGCAGAAATTTAGAAATTTCCCCCATTTATCAAAATGCATTTGAATCCTTCCATGTAAACTGTAGGAGAGTTTTTCAAAAGCTGCAACTCGTCCTAACTCTGAGATCCACTCGAAGATCGGAGGTCTACTGGAAGAGTTTTTAACAATCACCCATCTGCCTAGCATGAGACAGCTCTGTATCCACTGTGATTCAGCTTTATTCATGTGGTTTAAGGGACAGGGGTCACCTTTTTGCTTGGGCAAAAGTCATACTGGGTCTGCAATATCTTTACAAGCTATTCATGCACCTCTCTCTCCAAAAGTGTTGGACTTCTGGGCATTGCCATGATAACACATGAAATAGGTCACCTGCTTCTTCTTGGCATCGCCAGCATTCTGGATTGTGTTTGTCTCTCAGGAGTCCAGTAAAATCTGTCAAATTATAAACTGTATAAGACGTGTTTTAACATCTTCACATCACATTCTCCCCAGTTCTCATCTTCAAATGTGCATCCCAAATCTTTCTCCCCATATTATCTTGACTACAGAACTAATATTTTGACTCGTTAGACTAATGAGTAGGGTGGCGCAGTGGGTAGCACGTTCGCCTCACAGCAAGGAGGTCGCTGGTTTGAGTCTCGGCTGGGTCAGTTGGTGTTTCTGTGTGGAGTTTGCATGTTCTCCCCGTGTTGGCGTGGGTTTCCTCCGGGTGCTCTGGTTTCCCCCACAGTCCAAACACATGCGCTATAGGGGAATTGATCAACTAAACTGGCCGTAGTGTATGAGTGTGTGTGTGTGAGAATGAGTGTGCATGGGTGTTTCCCAGTGATGGGTTGCAGCTGGAAGGGCATCTGCTGCCTAGAACATATGCTGGATAAGTTGGTGGTTCATTCCGTTGTGGCGACCCCTGATTAATAAAGGGACTAAGCAGAAAAGAGAATGAATGACTGACTAATGAGTAGTGCATAGTATTTAGAAGCTTCATTGCCAGTACCTATAATATTGCAGACCATGTTATCAATATGTTTACCCTTAGGAGAATTTGAAGGGGAGCCAAAGACGTTTGTGGGCAGATGTCTCGACTGTAGAAACCTCCAGAACTGATTATTAGGCAGATTAGATTTATGCTTAAGCCTCTCAAATGTTATTAACTTGTCATCTTCATAAAGATCTTCCAAAATGTTAATGTTATTATCTATCCATACCTTCCATAATACTGGTGTTCAACCTGTTAACTATTTTGGATTGGCCCAGATGGAAGATGAAAGACTTAGGAAAATGTCAGATCAGAAAATCCGGAATGTCTTTTTTCCAAATTGTTTGGAAATAATTGGATGATTACGTACTGGCAATAATAATTTCGCTATTAATTAAAGCGTTCACACTTAGCTGATGATTGATTATAAAGCTTGTTTGGCATGCTGTCCCGGGAGAGAGCCCTGAGCTCATGAGATCCTCGAGCCCGGGGCTCCCTCCCGTTGCAAGGCGAGAGGGGAGATCGAGCTCAGGTAGATCTCGAGAACTCCCCCTTCGTAGTGTTGAAGAACAGATAGTAGTTCTCTTTAATGAGATGGGTACTACATAGGGAGCAAGTCTATAAAGTTGATCAATCAAAAATTAGGTTGCTTGTTTTTAATCGGTGGGAGGAAACCGGAGGACCCGGAGAAAACCCACGTGAGCACGGGGAGAACATGCAAACTCTGCACAGAAAATGCCCGCTGGTTAGGTACAGCCTAGAACCATTGACATTCTTGCTGTGAGGCAACAGCGCTAAGCGCTGGGCCACCATGTCACCCATCTAGAAAAGGGAAGGAGTAGGGGTGGAAGGGGGGATTCTTCAAGGCGAAGATAGCGGTGATATGGAACCCGGGGTATTTATAGTAGTTTAGGGATCATCTGATTGGTGCGTGTTGATTTGGATAATGTGGGTCCAGCTGCTAGCAATCATAAGCACGTGATCCTCTCGAAATTAGTTTATAAATAAACTTCACTTAAAGATGTTTTTTTTAAAGAACTTTTTAATTTTGGAGCCTTGGTGTTGCTGACGGGCTGGCATGGTGGCTCAGTGGTTAGCATTGTGGCCTCAAAACAAGAGGGTCGCTGGTTCGAGTCATCTGGTGTTTCTGTGTGGAGTTTGCATGTTCTCCCCGTGTTGGTGTGGGTTTCCTCCGGGTGCTCCGGTTTCCCCCACAGTCCAAACACATGCGCTATAGGGGAACTGATCAACTAAACTGGCCGTAGTGTATGAGTGTGTGTGTGTGTGTGTATGGGTGTTTCCCAGTACTGGAAGGTCATCCACTGTGTAAAACATATGCTGGAATGGTTGGCGGTTCATTCCACTGTGGTGACCCCTAATGAATAAAGGGACTAAGCCGAAGGAAAATGAATGAATGAATGAATGGTGTTGCTGACTTTTATATTAGTTTATATATATATATATATATATATATATATATATATATATATATATATATATATATATATATATATATATATATATTAGTGCTGGGCAAAGATTGATCGCATCCAAAATAAAAGTTTGTGTTAGGTGTATATATAAATACACACATGCATGCATATATTTGAGAAAACGTTTATTTATATTTAGATATAAAATATATATGTAAATACTGTATATATATTGAAATATCTATATGACATTAGTTTTGTGTAGGTTTGTTTTTATGTATGTGTGTTTATCCCATATGCATAATAAATATATATAACGCACACACATTATTATGTCAAAACAAACGATATTTTGATTGTAATTAATCGTGATTAATCAGTTCCCACTTTAAACTGACGTGTGCTTTATTCTTTATTCAGAAATCACAATAATAAAATGACACTAAACTCACAGAAATGTATATATATTCCTTTATTTTCCTTCGGCCTAGTCCCTTTATTCATCAGGGGTCACCACAGCGGAATGAACAGACAACTATTATGCAGCGGATGTCCTTCTAGGTGCAACCCAGTACTGGGAAACACCCATACACACTCATTCACACACACACACTCATACACTACAGCCAATTTAGTTGATCAATTCCCCTATAGCGCATGTGTTTGGACTGTGGGGGAAACCGGAGCACCCGGAGGAAACCCACGCCAACACGAGGAGAACATGCAAACTCCACACAGAAACGCCAACTGAGCCAGCCGGGACTCGAACAAGAGACCTTCTTGCTGTGAGGCCACAGTGCTAACCACTGAGCCATTCCCAATTTATAAATAATGTCACGTAATTATGAATATCTTTGACATCATGTACTGTTCTGTTGTGTATCAGAGATTTGTGATATCATATACTGCTGTCCTGCTGCAATAGCACTTGTTTTATTAGCGTCAAGCATAATCCATCTTTAATTGAACTCCTGTTAATGATGTTCCAGTGAATCTGCATGCTCGTAATCTTCAAGGGTGTCTCAAAGGCAAAGGACAAAAGGCTTTTCTAGCGGCGAGAGCAGAGAAAGCGGCTCTCCTCTGGCATGTAGAAGCTCTATTGTGAGCGTTGGTTAAGTGAAATAATAATACCGCTACATATCATCAGCCGGAGCAGGAGTGTGTGAGATGGTTTCATCATTCAGCTTTTGTGTGGCTGTCGGCGCGTCTGCTGCCTTATTCAGGACTTTAGATCAGTCTCAAGGTTAAAGCTGTGCATTTGCAGGACCAGACTCCTGTGTGTGTGTGTGTGTGTGTGTGTGTGTGTGTGTGTGTGTGTGTGTGTGTGTGTGTGTGTGTGTGTGTGTGCGTGTGTGTGTGCGTGTGCGTGTGCGTGCGCTGTAATTGAGGATGATCAGAGCAAACGCAGGCCTGATCTGAGACATGTCTACATGCATTCGTTTAGCAGATGGTGATAGGAAAAATGAGCAACATCGCAAGCTGTTTGTCAGTTTTTGTATTTTAATTATGCAATATTTAGTGTATGTAGTTGCAAAATGAATGCATCAACTAGATTCATGCACAAATTACAAAATTCTAATTATATATTAATGACTAAATTCATGGATCAACTTTAATAATATTTAAAACTTTCAATATTCAAATGACCTGATGCACAAATATTCAAATGACCTGATGCACAAATATTCAAATGACCTGATGCACAAACTACATTATTCAAATGACCTGATGCACAAATATTCAAATGACCCGATGCACAAATATTCAAATGACCTGATGCACAAATATTCAAATGACCTGATGCACAAACTACATTATTCAAATGACCCGATGCACAAATATTCAAATGACCCGATGCACAAATATTCAAATGACCCGATGCACAAATATTCAAATGACCCGATGCACAAATATTCAAATGACCCGATGCACAAATATTCAAAATACCCGATGCACAAATATTCAAATGACCCGATGCACAAATATTCAAATGACCCGATGCACAAATATTCAAATGACCCGATGCACAAATATTCAAATGACCCGATGCACAAATATTCAAAATACCCGATGCACAAATATTCAAATGACCCGATGCACAAATATTCAAATGACCCGATGCACAAATATTCAAATGACCCGATGCACAAATATTCAAATGACCCGATGCACAAATATTCAAATGACCCGATGCACAAATATATAAATGACCCGATGCACAAATATTCAAATGACCTGATGCACAAATATTCAAATGACCTGATGCACAAACTACATTATTCAAATGACCCGATGCACAAATATTCAAATGACCCGATGCACAAATATTCAACTGACCCGATGCACAATTATTCAACTGACCCGATGCACAAATATTCAAATGACCCGATGCACAAATATTCAAAATACCCGATGCACAAATATTCAAATGACCTGATGCACAAATATTCAAATGACCCGATGCACAAATATTCAAATGACCCGATGCACAAATATTCAAATGACCCGATGCACAAATATTCAAATGACCCGATGCACAAATATTCAAATGACCCGATGCACAAATATTCAAGTGACCCGATGCACAAATATTCAAATGACCCGATGCACAAATATTCAAAATACCCGATGCACAAATATTCAAATGACCTGATGCACAAATATTCAAATGACCCGATGCACAAATATTCAAATGACCCGATGCACAAATATTCAAATGACCTGATGCACAAATATTCAAATGACCCGATGCACAAATATTCAAATGACCCGATGCACAAATATTCAAAATACCCGATGCACAAATATTCAAATGACCCGATGCACAAATATTCAAAATACCCGATGCACAAATATTCAAATGACCCGATGCACAAATATTCAAATGACCCGATGCACAAATATTCAAATGACCTGATGCACAAACTACATTATTCAAATGACCCGATGCACAAATATTCAAATGACCCGATGCACAAATATTCAAATGACCCGATGCACAAACTACATTATTCAAATGACCCGATGCACAAACTATATTATTCCAATGACCCGATGCACAAACTACATTATTCAAATGACCCGATGCACAAACTACATTATTCAAATGACCCGATGCACAAACTACAATATTCAAATGATCTAATGCACAAACTACAATATTCAAATGATCTAATGCATAAACTACAATATTCAAATGATCTAATGCATAAACTACAATATTCAAATGACCCAATGCACAAACTACATTATTCAAATGACCTAATGCATAAACTACAATATTCAAATGACCCAATGCACAAACTACATTATTCAAATGACCCAATGCACAAACTACAATATTCAAATGATCTAATGCACAAACTACAATATTCAAATGATCTAATGCACAAACTACAATATTCAAATGATCTAATGCACAAACTACAATATTCAAATGATCTAATGCACAAACTACAATATTCAAATGATCTAATGCACAAACTACAATATTCAAATGATCTAATGCACAAACTACAATATTCAAATGATCTAATGCACAAACTACAATATTCAAATGATCTAATGCACAAACTACAATATTCAAATGATCTAATGCACAAACTACAATATTCAAATGATCTAATGCATAAACTACAATATTCAAATGATCTAATGCATAAACTACAATATTCAAATGACCCAATGCACAAACTACATTATTCAAATGACCCAATGCACAAACTACAATATTCAAATGATCTAATGCATAAACTACAATATTCATATGACCTAATGTGCAAACTACAATATTCTAATTACCTAATGCAAAAATATTCAAATGACCTAATGCATAAACTACATTATTCAAATGACCTAATGCACAAAATACAATATTCAAATGACCTAATGCACAAAATACAATATTCAAATGACCTAATGCATAAATATTTAAATGACCTAATGACCAAAATTAACACATTATTAAGAAATTTAGAAATATAATAAATAAAGGCTAGATAAGTAATTTAAAAAAAAAATGCCTGGCAGAACTAACAATGTCCACTGATGCACATCTTATTTACATTTAATTATACTTATATTAATTATATTTTAGGCCCGTGGTAATTCAAAATTCATTAAAAATGAATAAGAAAATAAAGTTACAAATAAAATAAATAATTAAAATAAATACTAAAAAAACATTATTAAAAGATTGTGCATCAGTGGATATTATTTTACTCTCATTTAAGTAACATTTACAAATCAAATTTTGATGATTTAAATATAATGTTGTGTAAATAAATAACATTTAAAGCATGTCAGATTATATTGCTGGTTTAAAATGTTATTTAAATGTGAGTTTGTCAGTATTTCTCTGTTCAGGCAGACGTGAGTTGGTCTTGCTTGAGTGGAAATGTAGTCTACAAGCGAGCCAAATTTACTAGAAAGACACTGCTTTTGTTGCGATCTCAGTTGCTGTCTGAAACACTTTGGAAGGCAACAGTGCATGAAATTGAGTGTGTGTATGTAGAAGTGTTGATGTGCTTGTGTTGAGTGTGTTCTGATTGTAAAGGGAACATTACCATTATTTACTCGTCCTGATGTTGTTTCACTTCACCATTGACTTCAATTGTGTTAAACAGTAGAGTTTTACCATGTTGTAATCCATTCAGTTGATCTCAGGGTCTGGCGGCAGCACTTTTAGCTTAGCTTAGCATAGATCATTGAATCGGATTAGACCATTAGCATCTAGTTAAAAAATGATGAGTGATTTTTTTTTGGAAATAGGCTCATTTTACAGCTCTCCTAGAGTTAAACAGTAGAGTTTTACCTTGTTTTACTCCATTCAGTTGATCTCAGGGTTTGGCGGCAGAACTTTTAGCTTAGCTTAGCATAGATCATTAAATCAGATTAGACCATTAGCATCTACTTCAAAAATGACAAGAGTTGTTTTTTAATAAGCTAATTTTACAGCTCTCCTGAATTAAACAGTAGAGTTTTACCATATTTTAATCCATTCAGTCGATCTCAGGGTCTGGCGGCAGCACTTTTAGCTTAGCTTAGCATAGATCATTGAATCGGATTAGACCATTAGCATCTAGTTAAAAAATGATGAGTGATTTTTTTGGAAATAGGCTTATTTTACAGCTCTCCTAGAGTTAAACAGTAGAGTTTTACCTTGTTTTACTCCATTCAGTTGATCTCAGGGTTTGGCGGCAGAACTTTTAGCTTAGCTTAGCATAGATCATTAAATCAGATTAGACCATTAGCATCTACTTCAAAAATGACAAGAGTTGTTTTTTTAATAAGCTAATTTTACAGCTCTCCTGAATTAAACAGTAGAGTTTTACCATATTTTAATCCATTCAGTTGATCTCAGGGTCTGGCGGCAGCACTTTTAGCTTAGCTTAGCATAGATCATTGAATCAGATTAGACCATTAGCATCTAGTCCTAAATTAATGAGTTTTTTTTTTGGAAGTAGGTTAATTTTACAGCTCTCCTAGAGTTAAGCAGTAGAGTTTTACCATGTTTTAATCCATTCGGTCCATCTCAGGGTCTGGCAGCAACACTTTTAGCTTAGCTTAGCATAGATCATTGAATCAGATTGGACCATTAGCATCTAGTCCTAAATCAATGAGTTTTTTTAAGTGGGCTAATTTTACAGCTCTCCTAGAGTTAAAAAATAATTTTTTACCATGTTTTACTCCATTCAGTCGATATCAGGGTCAAATGGCAGCACTTTTAGCTTAGCTTAGCATAGATCATTGAATCAGATTAGACCATTAGCATCTAGTTAAAAAATGACAGGTTTTCTTTGAAGTAGGCTTATTTTACAGCTCTCCTAGAGTTAAGCTGTAGAGTTTTACCTTGTTTTACTTCATTCAGTCAGTCTGAGGGTCTGGAGGCAGCACTGTTGAGGCCGATTTATACTTCTGCGTCAAGTGCACGCGTATGCTACGGCGCAGCCTACGCATGGACACATAGCCCCTCACCGTGGTCGTCGGTGACGTTGACGCGCACCTCTCAAAAAATGTCACGCGTATGCGTAGCGCAAGCACTGTGATTGGTCGGCTTGGTAGCTCTGACGAGTATGGGTGGAGGTGAGAGCCGCGCGCCTGATGCAGCTAGTGTTTACAAGTGTGGAGTCCCGTGAAGGAGCTCCGGATGGAGACTGTTGTTTTGTGTTCACCTCATGATTAAAGTTGTTGCACATCCGCTGGTTCCCGCCTCAAAGTGAGCGAATTTGAGTCACTTGTACATTAAGGAAGTGTTCAGAAAAAACAAAACACCAGCGAAGAAACTCGACACAGAGGAACATAAACACCTACTGCCAGCTAGTGTTTCAGAAGTGTTATTGCAGAGAAACAGAAACAGCAGCAGAAGCATAAATGCACGGCTACGCGCGAGGCATACGCCGTGGGTTACGCCGATCACTTGACGCAGAAGTATAAACCAGGCTTAAGTTTAGCTTAGCATAAGTCATTGAATCAGATTAGACCATTAGCATTTACTTCAAAAATGACAAGAGTTTTTTTTTTATACAGACTCATATTACAGCTCTCCTAGAGTTAAACAGTAGAGTTTCAACATGTTTCACTCCATTCAGCCATACTCAGGATCTGGCAGCAGCACTTTTAGCTTAGCTTAGCATAGATCATTGAATCAGATTGGACCATTAGCATCTAGTTAAAAAGTGACGAGAGTTTTTGTTTTAATAGGTATTTTATTCATTTTTATTTTGCAACAACTACCAAACAACACAAACTACATGAAAATAACAATAATAATACACTGTAAATAATAGCAATACAAGGGAAATAACTAACAAATAAACACTCAATAGGGGGCAGTGCACATATTAAGCATATTTATCGTTTTATTTAAAGCTTGACTCTTCTGTTGTTATATCATGTAGTACTAAGACCGACAGAAAATGAAAAGTTGCTATTTTCTAGGCTGACATGGTTAGGAACTCGACTCTCATTCTGGAGTAATAATCAAGATCTCTGCTGCAGTACCATGGCTTAAACAGTGTAATGATATTACGCCTGAAAATAGGCCACAGCTAAGTTACTACTTAACAGCGCTGTGTAATGTTATTGCTCCGGCTTCAGCCATGGTACTGCAGCAAAGCTCTTGATTATTACTCCAGAATGAAAGTTCCTAGACATATCAGTCTAGAAAAGAGCAACTTTTCATTTTCCTTTGGTCTTAGTTAATGCTAACGGTCTAATCCGATTCAATGATCTATGCTAAGCTAAGCTTAAAGTGCTTCCGCCAGACCCGGAGATCAACTGAATGGATTCAAACATGGTTAAACTCTACTGTTTAAGCCTATTTTGGTGTGGACTGATCCTTTAATATTAGGGTGAAAAATATTGACTGGATTTACGACATATTTTCAAGATAAGTGGTTGCAAACTATTTATAAAGGCTGAATTTAAACCAACAAATGAAATGTGGCAATGTTCAACTTCATTTGTTTGTTTAAATTCAGCTTATATTAAGTGTTTGCGACCGCTTACCTTAAACACATGCAGTAAATCCAGTCAACCATTATCTTCAGTGCATTTGGAGAGTTTCTGGGCTTCTGTGGAAGGACAGTCTCACAGGACAGCTGAGGTGTGTATTGGAGTAGTGTGTTAAACAGCACTGAACTGTTTAAACACACACACTCTCACACACACGCACGCACGCACGCACGCACGCACGCACACACACACACACACGCACGCACACACGCACACATACACATACACACACACACACACACACACACTATTGATGATCTGCTGTTGGAGACACCAGTGTTTATGAGGTCCGACACACACATTCACTGCAGCTTTATCAGCTCTTGGTGACTGTTTATTAGTGATTTTAGCAGATCTGATTGGCTCCGATCTCAGCTGAGACTCACACACTCAGATACAGACTCACACATATACATATACACACACACACACACACACATACACACAGACACATGCGCGCACACATACAAATACAGATTCATGTATACAGAATCACACACACACATACATAGACTCATATAGACACATACATTATACACACACACACACACACACACACACATACAGACTCACACACTTGCAAACACATATACACATACACACACAGATACAGACTCATATACACAAACATATGCCTCATGACTCGTGTGTGTATATATATATTTATATACACACTCACAGACACATAGATACAGACGCACACACACACACACACACACACACATACACATGCATATAGACACACACAGATACAGACTCGCATGTACATACACACACTCACATACACAATCATACGCACAAAGACTCATCTATACACGGACACAGATACAGACGCACACATGCACACAGACACAGGCTTACACATACACACACACACACACACACACACACACAGACTCACACAAAATACAGACTTGCGTACACAGATACAGACTCACACATGCACACACACGTACGTACACTCTCTATAGAAAATCATACACTCACTCACCTCATACACAAAAACTTAAACTGACACACTCTCTCTCTCTCTCTCTCTCTCTCTCTCTGTCCCTCCCTCTCTTACAAACACACACACACACACACACACAGACACACACCGGACAGATGGCGACCCTTGGCTCTCAGTGCAGGAACATGAAGCCCCTCGCTGCGAGTACGAGGCCGTGTCCACTGAAGCGTGTGTGCAGAAACACCTCTGATATGAGGAGACACACACACACACACACACACACACACACACACACACACACACACAAGGAGACTGTAACCCAGATCTCACTGTATGCCTCTAACACCCCGGCGGACAGATGACCAGAGCGTCCTGTACGATATCCTCATTTCTGTCTCTGTAAAAACATCCAAAATAAAAGGGTCATATTGGAAAACATAGTTATGTGTATTTGTGCATATATATATAGACAGACAGACGGACGGACGGAGGGACGGACGGACAGATAGATAGATAGATTGGTTTGATGGATGGATGGATGGATGGATGGACGGATGGATGGATAGAGGGACGGACAGACAGATAGATTGGTTAGATGGATGGATGGATGGTTGGACGGATGGACAGATGGATTGGTTGGATGGATGGATGAATAGACAGTTGGATTGGTTGGATGGATAGATGGATGGATGGATGGATGGACGGACGGACGGACGGACGGACGGACGGACGGATGGATGGATGGATGGATAGATAGATAGATAGATAGATAGATAGATAGATAGATAGATAGATAGATAGATAGATAGATAGATAGATAGATAGATAGATAGATAGATAGATAGATAGATTGGTTAGATGGATGAACACATGGATAGTCGGACGGACAGACGGATAGATTGGTTAGATGGATGGATGGATAGACAGATGGATGGATGGATGGATGGATGGATGGATAGATAGATAGATAGATAGATAGATAGATAGATAGATAGATAGATAGATAGATAGATAGATAGATAGATAGATAGATAGATAGATAGATAGATAGATAGATAGATAGATAGGTTGGATGGACGGATGGATAGACGGACGGACGGACGGATAAATTGGTTAGATGGATGGATGGATGGATGGATGGATTGGACGGACGGACGGACGGACGGACTGATAGATAGATAGATAGATAGATAGATAGATAGATAGATAGATAGATAGATAGATAGATAGATAGATAGATTGGTTAGATGGATGGATGGATAGACAGTTGGATTGGTTGGATGGATGGATGGTTGGATTGGACGGACGGACGGAAAGATAGATAGTTAGATAGATAGATAGATAGACAGACAGACAGACAGACAGACAGACAGACAGATAGATTGGTTTGATGGATGGATGGATGGATGGATGGATCTGATGGAACCTGATCCGATACTTCTATAATACATAAAAAATAATAAAGAAGAGCGAAGAAACAGATCTAGGATGATCCTTAATTTTTATTTAATTCACCTTATTTTAATATTCAACAACTCTGATCACAAACAGAGCTCTTCAGTGTTCTACTCTGTCTGCATTTAACCAATAGCGTCTCTGCAACAAAGTGATGTCATGCCGCACGCTTTGCTGTTTCTGTGTGAAGTCAAGAAAGAGCTCCAACTCTGTCACCGCATAACTGTAGATGTGTTAAAAAATAATCAGAATATATATATATATGAGCAGTATCACACGAGTAGCAGTGCAATGTGGCTGTATATCGGCACTAGTGGGAGGCGTGCGTTGACATGAGGCCGCAGTCCGAGTGCCTTAGTGTCCCACCAGTGACAATATACAGCCACATCACACCGCTACTCGTGTGAAATTGCGTTTATACAACAGTTCAACGGCATAATCGTGTGTATAAAAAAGAAAATCAAACACGGAGAGTCTAAAACCTCTTTTGTTTGAGGAACTACTTTCTTCATACTCATTCACATGTGCAGCTGACGTCAGAACAGCAGAAACTGTTGCTCATTCACCAACGTCACTGTAGAGCTAGTGTTTGAGTGATTCTCTAGCGTAATGTCTAAAGTGATGACAAAACAGCTGCTTTGCTCACATTTTAAGATTATAAGGCTGAACGGCAGTCTACAGAGATATCTCCCTACAGTATTACAGTATTACAGTCTACAGTATTTCACTGTTGCAATCAGGAGATCACAATAATTAACCCTGAAAAAAGCAGCACAATCACTACCAGAATGCTGTTGTGTTTGCGATAAGGAAAAATGCTAAACACATACGGGAAGTTCTTCATTCTTTCTGCCAACACAACACACATTCCTGATATGCGAGTCCCATCTCATGCTCAATACACTCCAATTATATGGTGTAAATACAGCACTACAACATACAAAAGAGAGAGAGATCGACATAGAATATCACTTACCTGTTGTACAATGATTTGATCAGCTGTGGTTAGAAATTACGCTGTATTTTCCCTCCTCCAAGGGCTCATTATGCAGTCTCTGTTGCCATCTTGTGGATGGACAATGTCAACCATCTTTGCTCAGTATGACAGGCTAATGGCCGCCGATGCCCTGTCTCAGAAATTATAAATATTTAAAATAGATGTATAAATAAACTGCATATTTGCAATCTAAACAGCTACATTCTTGACTAAAAAAGCCTCAAAAGTACATGATGTTGTCCAACAGCTGCAATATTTGTCAAACTCTAGAGTGTCCCTCTCTGCTTGTTGCTGTATGTGGGCGGAGTAATACACAAGGCTGAAGAGGCGGTACGAGTACTGTTTCTGGCAGACTATCGCATGGCTATCAGCCAATCAGATTCTAGAACCAGACTGAACTGTTGCATATATATATATATATATATATATATATATATATATATATATATATATATATATATATATATATATATATATAACGTCCGATTCTAATCGAGTCTGAAACTGCGTGTGTAACCCCACCGGTCCTACACCACCCAACCCGCTCCGAGCTGGGATCGAACCGGCGACCTTCCGCATGGGAGTCGGTTGCTCTAACAAGGAGACTAAAGACCATGGCCCCTAGCGTGTCGCTAGAGCACATTTAGAGGTCAGAGGAGTGAGCTTTACCTGCACAGCACTTACTAGCTGGCCTCCGTTACACTCATCCCCTTAAACCTCACTCCTATCCGGGTCACGGCACCAACTTACTAGCTGGCCTCCGTTACACTCATCCCCTTAAACCTCACTCCTATCCGGGTCACGGCACCAACTTACTAGCTGGCCTCCGTTACACTCATCCCCTTAAACCTCACTCCTATCTGGGTCACGGCACCAACTTACTAGCTGGCCTCCGTTACACATGATCAGATCTGGACATTCCTAATAAATATAGAAAGATTTTTTAAATAAAGCTAATTGTAAATAAATATATTTCTTTTGTATATTTTAGTATTTTATATACAGTGTGCATATATTTCTATACACACACACACAGACACAGACACTCACCGGCCACTTTATTAGGTACACCTGTCCAACTTTTAACGCAAATGTCTAATCAACCAATCACATGGCAGCAGCTCAATGCATTTAGGCATGTAGACATGGTCAAGACGATCTGCTGCAGGTCAAAGCGAGCATCAGAATGGGGAAGAAAGGGGATTTAAGTGACTTTGAACGTGGCATGGTTGTGGCTGCCAGACGGGCTGCTCTGAGTATTTCAGAAACTGCTGATCTACTGGGATTTTCACGCACAACCATCTCTAGGGTTTACAGAGAATGGTCCGACAAAGAGGAAATATCCAGTGAGCGGCAGTTCTGTGGGCGCAAATGCCTTGTTGATGCCAGAGGTCAGAGGAGAATGGCCAGACTGGTTCCAGCTGATAGAAAGGCAAGGTATTTGTAAGATATTTGTAGAAGACGAAGACTTTAAGTATGAATAGTGTTGTTGCGGTGTAGTTTTACTTGGTAATGGAACTCAAACCTCTGCTGTGCTCTTTGACAAACATTTCCTAGGACGCAGGGCAGCTGGACTTTGTGTCCTGGTGAAACTGGGAATGTTTTGGGAAACTGAAGACAATGAAGCATCTGCACACAGCAGGAGACCGAGAGAGAGAGAGCAGCTCTACTGCTGAGAAACACGACAACAGTGTTATTAAACGCCACTTACACACTGAGAGACACACACACACACACAGATATACACACATGCACACACACAAACACACACACAGACATACACATGCACACAGAAACACATGTACAGAGACATGCACAAAAATATATGCACACACACACACACACTCTGGCACACATTTACACAGAAATATACATGCACACACACTCACACACATTTACACAGGCACACATACCGATGCATGCAGTCACATATATATATATATACACACACACATACACAAAGACACACACATGCACACACAGACATACGCATGCATACACATTAACACACACAGACACACGCATGCACATGCACTCATACATTTACACAGACACACACATACCCATGCATGCACTCACATATATACACACACATACACACAGATAAACACACAGACATGGACATACAGGCATACACATGCACATACACACACTCACACACATTTACTCAGACATACACATGCACACGCTGACACACAGATACACACATGCATTCAAATACACACATGCACATAGTCATACACAGACACACACATATTCATACACATACACACGCACACGCTCTCACTCAATAAGTCAGTCACACACGCACTCACACACGCACTCGCACACGCACACACACACACACACACACACACACACACACACACACACACACACACACACACACACACACACACACACACACACACACACACACACACACACACACACACACACACACACACACACACACACACAGAGAGTGAAGGAGTGTGTTTAGTGACAGATATCTGTCTCCTCTTGTAATGTAGTTTGTAATTGACACAGAAACAGCAGCTCTGTTGATCTGAGCTCTGAACATCATTAATTATCAGCGACTCCTCAGATCAATAACAGCTGACACAGATATATATAAAACACACTCGCTGTCCACTTTATTAGGTACACCTTACTAGTACTGGGTTGAACTGCCTTAATCCTTGGTGTCAGAGATTCAACAAGGTACTGGAAATATTTTGCTCCATATTGTCATGATAGCATCACACAGTTGCTGCAGATTTTTCGGCTGCACATCCATGATGCCAATCTCCCGTTCCACCACATCCCAAAGGTGCTCTATTGGATTGAGCTCTGCTGACTATGGAGGCCATTTGAGTACACTGAACTCATCGTCATGTTCAAGAAACCAGTCTGAGATGATTGGCGCTTTATGACATGGTGCGTTATCCTGCTGGAAGTAGCCATCAGAAGATGGAGACACTGTGCTCATAAAGGGATGGACATGGTCAGCAACAATACTCAGGTAGGCTGTGGCGTTGACACCATGCTCAATTGGTACTAATGGACCCAAAGTGTGCCAAGAAAATCTCCCCCACACCATTACACCACCACCAGCAGCCTGAACCGCTGATACAAGGCAGGATGGATCCATGCTTTCATGTTGCTGATGCCAAATTGTGACCCGACCATCCGAATGTGGCAGCAGAAATGGAGACTCATCAGACCAGGCAACGTTTCTCCAATCTTCTCTTGTCCAGTTTTGGTGAGCCTGTGTGAATTGTAGCCTCAGTTTCCTGTTCTTAGCTGACAGGAGTGGCACCCGGTGTGGTCTTCTGCTGCTGTAGCCCATCCGCCTCAAGGTTGGACATGTTGTGTGTTCAGAGATGCTCTTCTGCAGACCTCGGTTGTAACGAGTGCTTATTTGAGTTACTGTTGCCTTTATATCAGCTGAAACCAGTCTGGCCATTCTCCTCTGACCTCTGGCATCAACAAGGCATTTGCGCCCACAGAACTGCCGCTCACTGGAGTCACTTAAATCCCCTTTCTTCCCCATTCTGATGCTCGCTTTGAACTGCAGCAGATCGTCTTGACCATGTCTACATGCCTAAATGCATTGAGCTGCTGCCATGTGATTGGCTGATTACAAATTTGTGTTAACAAGCAGTTGGACAGGTGTACCTAATAAAGTGGCCGGTGAATGTATATACTGTATGAAAAACATCTCCCTCCATGAGTTAAATATGAGTTAATGTGGTATATATTTCTCCATCATAAGAGTGGAATAATGCACAAGTGTGAATGTTGTATGTTTAAAAGCGCAGGAGTGTTTGTGTGTGTGTGTGTGTGTGTGTGTGTGTGTGTGTGTCTGTGTCTGTGTGTGTGTGTGTGTGTGTTTTTCAGTGTTCAGGTGCGCAGGGGTCAGTAATGAATCATATTAATCACATCAGTGATGTGTGTGTGTGTTTCAGAGCTACAGGCCTGCGCCGGCTTTCAGGACAACTTTTACTATTATTAGTGTGTGTGCATTAACCGGACTCAGCAGTTCCACCGCTGCAGTCTCATTACATTTACAGGCCGGAGAGACCCAGACCAGCACAAAAAATTAATTGGAGGCGTTGCAATGGTGTGTATAAATCAGCGGCGGGACGACAGCTTTATGTGCCACAGGGGCGAAGGAGGAGGCCTGGCTTTAATAGGACAAGATAAAACTGATTTTCTGGAGCTGCTCATTCTGCGTGGAGTTCATTCTGCTCCTTTATATACAGTTGAAGTCAGAAATATTCGCCCTCCTGAGAATTTTCTTTTCTTTTATTTCCCAAATGATGTTGAACAGATTCAGGAATTTTCCACAGTATTTCCTCTAATATTTTTTCTTCTGGAAAAAGTCTTATTTGTTTTATTTTGGCTAGAATAAAAGCAGTTTTTAATTGTTTTAAAGCCATTTTAAGGTCAATATTATTAGCCCCTTCAGCAATATTAGTGTTGGATTGTCTCCAGAATAAACCACTGTTATACAATGACTTGCCTAATTACCCTAACTTTACCCTAATTACCCTAGTGAAGCCTTTAAATGTCACTTTAAGCTGAATACTAGTGTCTTGAAGAATATCTAGTCTAATATTATGTGCTGTCATCATGGCAAAGATAAAATAAATCAGTTATTAGAGATGAGTTATTAAAACTATTATGATTAGAAATGTGTTGGAAAAATCTGCTCTCCTTTAAACAGCAGTTGGGAAAGAAAATACTCAGGAGGGCTAATAATTCTAACTTCAGCTGTATTTCATGTGTAATGTGGTACGGGCTGGCTCCTTTCGGGCCTCAACCCTTTGTTTTTCTCTCAGTCTGTGGGCTTGGGCTGAATCTCTGGAGATATTTCAGCTGGACAGGCCTATAAAAGTGTCCCATTTTCTCTTATTGAGTGTAATGAAGTGTGTGTGAGCTCTCAATCTCTCAGGATGGAGTGTGTGTTTGACCTCTGAACCCTCGACCTGTCAGAGGTCACGACCCCTGCTCAAGGAGACCATACAACACAGACTAAACTAAAGAAAACGTTGCTCTGTTAGGAAATAACCAATTAGCTTGAATTATCCCGCATGAAAAAAATACCATTTGAATTACTACAGTACAGTGTTTTTGAAGCATGCAGTAGTGAAGTGTATTATACTGTCTATATATTAGTATCTACAACTCATTGTTAAAGAATGCCCCAGCGTACTGTAATATTAACTATTGTAAACTGATCAACTGTATAAAATACTGTACTATACGTTAGTTTTTAGTACAGTAAACTGTGTCGTATTGTAGTATAACTACACTATACCCTATGCCCTATAGTTGTAGAAAACTACATTATTTGACATTTGTTTATATTACTATAGTTGTTGTGTTACCATAGCAACTGTAGGATCACCACAACAAATCAGTTACTGTAGTTGTTGTGTTACCATAGCAACTGTGGAATCACTGCATCAATCCAATTACTAGACTTGTTGTGTTACCATAGCAACTTTAGAATCACCACAGCAGATTAATTACTATAGTTGTTATGTTACCATAGCAACTGTAGAATCACCACAACAGTCCAATTACTATAGTTGTTGTGTTACCATAGCGACTGTAGAATCACCACAACAGATCAATTACTATAGTTGTTGTGTTACCGTAGCAACTGTAGAATCACCACAACAGATCAATTACTATAGTTGTTGTTACCATAGCAACTGTAGAATCACCACAACAGTCCAATTACTATAGTTGTTGTGTTACCATAGCAACTGTAGAATCACCACAACAGATCAATTACTATAGCTGTTGTGTTACCATAGCAACTATAGAATCACCACAACAGATCAATTACTATAGTTGTTGTGTTACCATAACAACTATAGAATCACCACAACAGATCAATTACTATAGTTGTTGTTACCATAGCAACTGTAGAATCACCACAACAGTCCAATTACTATAGTTGTTGTGTTACCATAGCAACTGTAGAATCACCACAACAGATCAATTACTATAGCTGTTGTGTTACCATAGCAACTATAGAATCACCACAACAGATCAATTACTATAGTTGTTGTGTTACCGTAGCAACTGTAGAATCACCACAACAGATCAATTACTATAGTTGTTGTTACCATAGCAACTGTAGAATCACCACAACAGTCCAATTACTATAGTTGTTGTGTTACCATAGCAACTGTAGAATCACCACAACAGATCAATTACTATAGCTGTTGTGTTACCATAGCAACTATAGAATCACCACAACAGATCAATTACTATAGTTGTTGTGTTACCATAACAACTATAGAATCACCACAACAGATCAATTACTATAGTTGTTGTTACCATAGCAACTGTAGAATCACCACAACAGTCCAATTACTATAGTTGTTGTGTTACCATAGCAACTGTAGAATCACCACAACAGATCAATTACTATAGCTGTTGTGTTACCATAGCAACTATAGAATCACCACAACAGATCAATTACTATAGTTGTTGTGTTACCGTAGCAACTGTAGAATCACCACAACAGATCAATTACTATAGTTCTTGTGTTACCATAGCAACTATAGAATCACCACAACAGATCAATTACTATAGTTGTTGTTACCATAGCAACTGTAGAATCACCACAACAGTCCAATTACTATAGTTGTTGTGTTACCATAGCAACTGTAGAATCCCCACAACAGATCAATGACTATAGCTGTTGTGTTACCATAGCAACTGTAGAATCACCCTAACAGATCAATTACTGTAGCTGTTGTGTTACCATGGCAACTGTAGAATCACCACAACTGATTAACCCTAGTACTTTAATATAGTATGGTTCAAACACACATTAGTGTAAATTTTGTATTTGTATGTGTGTGTGTGTGTGTGTGTGTGTGTGTGTGTGTGTGTGTGTGTGTGTGCTTTACCCTCCAAGAACAAAAAAATATAAGAGCGCTTCAGAAACACACACACACACACAATAAATGCAGGTTGATGCAGTGGTTCAGTGTGTAGGGCGTGTTGACCTTGTGACCTTCAGAGGTCAAACTGAGGCCATCAGTGAAGCCTAATCAGAGAATAGAGGAGTCACATGACCTGTGTGTGTGTGAATGTGTTTGTGCATGCATGTGTATTAGTGTGTGTGTGTGTGTGTGTGCATATACCCGTGTTTGTGCATGTGTGTGTATGCTTGTGTGCATGTGTTTGTGCGTGTGCATGTGTCTGTCTGTGTGTGTTTGTGTATGTGTGTGTTTACTGTCATGTTAACTGTATTTTGCTATATAGGCTGCAGTAATTTAACCATCACCAACAGTTAATCTATATTTATGTCATATTTTGCAGTGATAATATAAATATTAGGGTGGAACATTCCATTTTTGATCATCCTGTACAAGTATATAGCTACAATTTAAAAAAGATCAGTCATTTTAAATCAGTAATGTATGAACTCCTGCATTATGTTGTGTGATGCTGGTGTCAGTGGTTCTGATATCAGATGTTGAGGATATTTGCTGCAGATTATTATTATTAACAATCTTCTGCTGATCAATGAAGCTCTGACATCGAAGCGTCTAAAGAGGATTTCAGTCTGCAGGGGGCTTGACCTTTTCAATGATTTACACACACCAACAACCTGACATACACACTCACACAAATATACCAACTGTCTGACACACAAACACACTCACACCAAAAGTCTGACACACACACAAACACACCAACTACCTGACAAACACACCAACTATCTGACACACACACACACACACTAACAGTCACACACACATGCCAACTATATGACACACACACACACACACACACACACACACACACACACACACACACACACTAACAGTCTGACACACACAAACACACTAACTATCTGACCCACACACACACACATGCCAACTATATGACACACACACACACACACACACACACACACACACACACATACATATTAATTATCTGACACACACATGCACATTAACTATCTGACACACAGACACACACTCACACACACCAACTCTCAGACACACACACACAAACACACATATATGTACACACTGTCTAATACATACACACACTCGCACACACAAAATAATGTGTTTTGGGGCGTCACGGTGACGCAGTGGGTAGCACAATCGCCTCACAGCAAGAAGGTTGCTGGTTTGAGTCTCGGCTGGGTCCGTTGGTGTTTCTGTGTGGAGTTTGCATGTTCTCCCCGTGTTGGTGTGGGTTTCCTCCGGGTGCTCCGGTTTCCCCCACAGTCCAAACACATGCGCTATAGGGGAATTGGGTAGGCTAAATTGTCCATAGTGTATGTGTGTGAATGAGTGTGTATGAGTGTTTCCCAGTGATGGGTTGCGGCTGGAAGGGCATTCGCTGCATAAAACATAAGCTGGATAAGTTGGCGGTTCATTCCGCTGTGGCGACCCCGGATTAATAAAGGGACTAAGCCGAAAAGAAAATGAATGAATGATTGACTGGGGCTGTTGGTGAATGATCATCATGTGAGTCTGCTTCCCTCTGCTGGTCAGTGTGTGTCATTACACTTATTTTCTTATTTACTTTTCACTACTGAAAATCTTGCATCAGTGCAGGGGTGCTCCGGTTTCCCCCACAGTCCAAACACATGCGCTATAGAGGAATTGATCAACTAAATTGACCGTAGTGTATGAGTGTGTGTGTGTGTGTGTGTGTGAGAGAGAGAATGAGTATGTATGGGTGTTTCCCAGTACTGGGTTGCAGCTGGAAGGGCATCCACTGTGTAAAATATATGCTGGAATAGTTGGTGGTTCATTCCACTGTGGTGACCCCTGATAAATAAAGGGACTAAGCCAAAAGAAAATGAATGAAGGAGTTAATGCAGTATATTTTTTATTACAAAAATAAAGGTTCATAACTTATCACAATAAAAACATAAACGCATTCATACACTAGTCAAGCTGAGTCTGCCTTTGCCTTTATTTGCTCACTGATGTCTGTGCGGATTGCTTTATCCATCGGTTGACAGTAAGAAAAAAATCTGATTAATTTATTTGAAGCTTAATTGAGCTTTTTGTAGCTTAGCAATAAAACAAACAAGCAAAGTTACATTAAATCAGACATGACAGTCTGTAAACCGTCTCCATCATTCTCCCTTTCTTCTCAGATGGTACAGTGGGTCGAATCAAAGGTTATCATGGGCCAACTCTGGCCCGCAGGCCCTAGTTTGGGCATCTCTGCATGAGTGTTTACACTATGAGGTTGTTTGTGAGCTTTCTTATTTAGTTTCTGATTGAGTGTGTTTCTCTGTGTTTCAGGTGTTGTGATGCCCTGGACCGACTCTTCGGCAGTGTGTTAGACGTCAGAGAGACAGACACCAGTGTGTGTTTGTGAGTGTGTGTGTGTGTGTGTGTCAGCATGGCTCTGACCGACAAGCACAAAGTCAAGAGACAACGACTGGACAGAATCTGTGAAGGTCAGACTCTTTTCTTCTGCTCAGAAACTCTGAAAGTGTTTGATTTTCAGGGTAAAATCTGGAAAACATTGGTTTGGGGAGAGTTCTTACAACCTAACAGACACCTCCTCCTCACCATTTCTGTTTCAAGAGTTCCCACTTAGATATGCTTAGCGTTTATAGCAGGTTTGGCATGCTGTCCCTGGAGAGAACCCTGAGCTCGGAGATACTTTAGCCCAAGGCTCCCGCCAGGTCAATAAGCATATCAGGGGATCCGAGATCAGGTACTGTAGGTCTCGAGAGCTCCCCTTAGAAAAGGGGGGGAAAGGAGGAGATGGGGTGGAATGGGGGATTCTTCCAAAACGAAGATAGAGCAGTAGGGAGAAAACGATCCATTTATAGCAAGCTTGGATCATTCTCATTTGGACTATTACTGATTACAGATGAGCAGCCAGTCGTGCTCAATCATATCACGTGCTCCTCTCGAAATTAGTTTATGAAACTTCACTTGATGTCATAGTGATGTCAAAACTGACAGCTGGAGGGGCGTGGTTAAGTACAACCTCGAATCAAAAAAAAGGTTGTGACAGTATGGAAAACGCAAATAAAGAAGAAAGTAGTGATTTCTAAATATACTTTGACTTGTATTTGATTGCAGACAATACAACAAACATTATTTCATGTGTTCTTCATGATTTTTATTGTTTTTATTTTCAAAATAAACACGTATTTCAATTTTGGTTTTTGCAACACATTTTAAAAAGCAATCTGGAGAAGTTTCAGTGCCTAAAGGACAAGAGCGCAAGCCTAAGCTGAACAACAGTGACCTCTGACCCCTCAGGGGGCGCTGCATCAAGAATCCTCATTCATCTATAAGCCAGATCACCACATGGGCTCAGGACTACTGCGGTAAACCTTTGTCAAGTACCACAATACAGAGTTACATCCACAAACGCCAGTCACAACTGTACTGTGCCAAAAGGAAGCCCTATGTTAACAGTGTCCAGAAGCACCATCCACTTCTCTGGGCTCGGAGGCATCTGGGATGGACCATCACACAGTGGAAACGTGTACTGTGGTCTGATGAAGCAGTATTTCAGGTATTTTGGGGGAGAAATGGACGCCGTGTGCTCCGGACCAAAGAAGAAAAGCATCATCCAGACTGTTACCAGAAACAAGTCCTAAAGCCAGGGTCTGTCATGGTCTGGGGTTGTGTCGGTGCCCTTGGCAAAGGTAACTTGCCCTTCTGTGATGCATCATTAATGCTCAAAGTACTTAGATTCTGGTGCACAGTATGCTGCCTTCTTTTCCAGGGACTCCCATGCATATTTTAACAAGACAACGCAGAACCACATTCTGCACACATTACAGAGTCCTGCTGCAGAGGAAGAGAACAGAGAATGTGTGTCAATGAAGACCCCGGACTTGGCTCACCTTAAAGGGCCACGAAACCCCCCTGTCTCAGCAGGGTGTTTTCACACGTCTAGTTTGAAAAAAGTCAGGAAAGTGGGCGTGTCCAGCTCTGGGAGTGTGGGAGTGTCGGGGGAGGGAAAGAGGGAAGGACTTGCAAAGAAGGGAGTTTCCATTTGGGCACGCGCTGATTTCACAGGCAAAACATACACACAGACGCAGTATGTTTGATACCGCACGGCGAATGGGAGAAAATACATCCTCCGCATTTCTCTGTAACTTATGTATTCTGTAGGTAGCGTCAGAAAGCCGTGTGTGTATAGACTATCCTGTCACAAAATGTGGCGAAAATCCTGCACGACGGGAATAGTTTGTGTTTACATGTTTACACTCGGAGAGCAGCATTAGCGGATCTTTCAGTCTATAATATTGCAGTGATATTAACATGCTGTAAACTTAGTAGCTAAATCATTTTGACTATGGTATGTCTTTAAAAACTGAAAGAGCACTGCTGAACACGAACTAACTTTGCAATCTGGGTTAAACAAAGAGCACTGATCGCACACACTTACCAAATCTGTAGACAGACAATCACACTGGAGCTGTGTCTTTTTATTAAAAGGAGACGAGCGGCAAATCCGGATTTCACCATTTCCAGATGAGAAAAGCTCTCGGGTAAAAATGTTCCTTACAAACGCGTTTCTGTCGCGTGCACTGTAATCCACACGTGAGTCCAGCAGCGCTCTCACAGCGGGAAAATGAAAACAAAACCTTCGTTGCAACACCGACGACTCGTGTCTCCAAATTCTTGTTCTTTCACTTGTTTTGGCAACACAACGTGGCGTCTCTCTGCCGTCTGAACACTGTAAACAGGTAAACAGTCTCCGGAGCTATCATGCATATTAATGAAGTTTCACGTCATACACAATAGAGCGCGCTGATTGGTTTGAAGCACGTCTTTGTCATGAATTAATGCCGCACACTCAGATACGTCACAATGTTCTGGAAAGGACAGACAGCCACTCTCCAGGCTGGATTTACACCTAAGTATCTCATGATCGTGACGCAGCTTCAAAAATTCATTTCAAACTGGAAGAACCAATTTGCTCAAAATAACGCAAAAACAACCAATTTTCACTTTTTAGTGCAATATACGTGTCCTCATAGTGTTTATAGCAGCGTGGGACACAGATATGACTGTCAACAGCTCAACACATGTGTTCTGGTGTTTCGTGACCCTTTAAGACTTGTTTGAAGGAAGAATGGGAGAGAATGACACCTGAAACACTTCATCACTTGATGTCTTTAGTCCCGAAACATCTATTAAAAGTGTTGTGAAGAGGAACGGCAGTGTTACAAAGTGCTAAATGCTTTACTGATACAACTTTCTTTGAAATCTGTTGCAAGAACCAAGATTATTTAGAAACAAAAAATATATAAAAATCATGATGAACACAATATTATTAATAATGTTTGTTGTTTTGTCTGCAATGAAACACAAGTCAAAGTACATTTAGAAATCACTTTCTTATTTTATTTGCATTTTCCACACTGTCCCAACTTTTGCTGATTTTGCTGACCCTCCCACCACCTCAGACAGACCTAATCTGAGAATTTAACTGAAAACAAACAGGAAGTGCATTTTCAGATCTCAATTAACCCTCTACCGCCATATGGCAGCATGATATTTATGTTCATTTCCTGCCACTGTTTCTTTAAGACCAACGTTGAATTTTTATTGGTTGGAAAGAGAAGACCTTAGTGTAGCCAATGATGTGCTTTGGTTAAGTCACATGACCTGCTGTGTTTTTCTGTAGCACGATTTCTGACAGACTGGCGTTTATTGGGAGTAGTTGCTGAATGCAAATGTAAACGTCAATAAAAACAAAGGATCAAATGATGTCAGATCCACAAAAGAATCTGAAACATCACCTCCAGTGAGTCATGATGACACATTCACAACTCAAAAATGTTTTCACCAAATTATTCATTCATTCATTTTCTTTTCGGCTTAGTCCCTTTATTAATCCGGGGTCGCCACAGTGGAATGAACCGCCAACTTATCCAGCACGTTTAATGCAGCGGATGCCCTTCCAGCTGCAACCCATCTCTGGGAAACATCCACACACACTCATTCACGCTCATACACTATGGACAATTTAGCCTACCCAATTCACCTGTACTGCATGTGTTTGGACTGTGGGGGAAACCGGAGCACCCGGAGGAAACCCACGCGAACGCAGGGAGAACATGCAAACTCCACACAGAAACGCCAACTGACCCAGCCGAGGCTCACACCAGCAACCTTCTTGCTGTGAGGCGACAGCACTACCCACTGCGCCACTGCGTCTCCTTTCATCAAATTAGTTTTTTGTAAATGGATCAAATGTGTGTGCTGCCAAATGGCAACACTGTCCAATAGTGGAACGTGCAGTATTGCCATGGGTTAGCTAGCTAACAAGATCAGCTGTGAACTTTTAAGTTCTAACAATAACCACATGAATGCTAGTAATATAATATTGATTACTTGTATGTTAATGACATTTGCATTATGGATAAAATCTCGTTTTAATGGCAATACAGTACTACTTCTGATTAGATATGAATACAGGGGACAGTGTATTAGCGAGCACCACCATATTCTATGGTAAGTGAAAGAAGAAAAGGACAGAACAAACACTTCCTGCAGATGAAAGTGAGGATGAGATGGGGTTTAGTGACCATGAGAATGATGCAGACTGGATATTTGGTAAGAGCAGTGATGGAGACAGTTCAGATAAGTTAGCTCAGAGGCAGATAAGACAGGCGTAGTATAGTGTATATAGTTCATTCATTCATTCATTTTCTGCCGCTTTTCCGGGGCCGGGTCGCGGGGGTAGCAGTCTTAGGAGAGAACCCCAGACCTCCCTCTCCCCAGACACTTCCTCGAGCTACCTCCGTGAAGTTGGCACCCCATAAAAACAAATAAACCCCAAAACTATGCCATTCGTTTGTGCTACGTTTGTGCTGATTTGTGCCGCAAAAACGAACGTTTGTGCTGGTTTGGGGTCTGAGATATTAAGCATTATTTTTTTGACCGTGTGACCTGGTGGAGAGTGACGTCACGGCTCCCGAAATATTTTGATAAGGCAATATCTAAATAATAAACATGGATACAGTGTTTGTTTTAATGGCACAAACCAGCACAAATCGAGCACAAACGAAAGACATTAGTTTGGTGTGATTTAGACAACCTGGGGTGGAGAATGACGTCACGACTCCCGAAATATTTTAATTATATCTAAACGACGAAAACAGATATAGTGTTTGTTTTAACGGCACAAACCAGCACAAATCGAGCACAAACGACCTGTGCTGATTTGAAGTCATTTGAGCAACATGGGGTGGAAAGTGACGTCACACGGTCAAAAAAATAATGCTTAATATCTCAGACCCCAAACCAGCACAAACGTTCGTTTTTGCGGCACAAATCAGCACAAACGTAGCACAAACGAATGGCATAGTTTTGGGGTTTATTTGTTTTTATGGGGTGCCAACTTCACGGAGGTCCTCGACCTCCTCCGGGGGGATCCCGAGGCGTTCCCAGGCCAGCTGAGAGACATAGTCCGTCCAGCGTGTCCTGGGTCTTCCCCGAGGCCTCCTCCCGGTGGGACATGCCTGGAACACCTCCCTAGGTAGGCGTCCAGGAGGCATCCGAAATAGATGCCCGAGCCACCTCAACTGACTTCTCTCGATGTGGAGGAGCAGCGGCTCTACTCCGAGCTCCTCTCGAGTGACAGAGCTCCTCACCCTATCCATAAGGGTGCGCCCTGCCACCCTTCGAAGGAAACTCATTTCGGCCGCTTGTATCCGAGATCTTGTGTATATAGTATAATACAGAAACATTGTTAGCTAGTAGCTACATTATTCTGATGCATCTGGATATACTAGACTTGTTATTTATTTGGTATAATATTTACTGGAGAAAATATTTATATATACTGTATGTTGTATACATGCTAATACAATATTATGATTGTTTTCAATAATATTCAGCAAAAAAGAATGGAATAAATGAAAGCTGTTGGAATATCAGTTGTTGGAAAGTGTGTATACGGTGTCATTTATAAGTTCTGTGTTAAAGCTTATACTGCAACACCAATTAAATCAAAACAAACAACACAATTATTAATTATAAGGAATGTCTGAGTTAGATCCACTATTGGAGGTTGTTGCCCAATGCAACATATCATAAAGAAGTTTTTCCCAAAAAAGTTAAGCTGTTTAAAGAAAAGAAAAACAGTCATATATTTTGTTTTATAGATCTATCATAATGCGTGCAGTAGAGGGTTAAAGATGACAAAGGCACATTTTTGTTCTTAATGACATGCACAGATGAATTGTTCACCATCAGTGTGAGCTAACATGGAGTGAGAAGTTTTGATTTGATTGTGCACCACAGACATGAGTTTAATCAGAGGATCTGCAGGGAATGATCTGCAGCGCTGCAGGGAAACCAGAATCTGGCCCAGAATCTGTTTCTCAGAGAAGAGCTGAGCTCCCGCAGGCCTTCAGCTCCGTCTGTTCCTCCATCTGCTCCCTCATTCAGAGCTGCTGTGTGTGCAGATGTTGGTATGCAGATGTGAATATCTACAGCGTGTGTTCACTGTGTGCTGAATAAATGCCCAGCGGTGGTGTAAAGCTGCATTTATACACCGCTGGTGTAATCGCTGTGGATGTTCAGGGAAGCTGTAGATGATGTTGTGTTTCTGCTGAATCAGCTGTGTTGGCGGATGCTTTTGTTGTTGTTTTTTTCAGCCTTGATATTTTGGGGTTAATTTTAAGACAGCTTTTGGTTTTAAATATTTTAGTATTTTAGTTTATTCTTCAATTTGGGCTATTTAGACATTTTAATGATATACTTATATACATTTTTACAGATGTTTGGGGGTATTTAGGGATTTTTGGACACATTATATATATATATATATATATATATATATATATATATATATATATATATATATATATATATATATATATATATATATATATATATATATATATATATATACACATACACAGTTAAAGTCAAAATTATTAGCCCCTCTTTGATTTTTTTTTTTTTTCCTTTTTTAAAGTTTTCCCAAATGATGTTTAACCGAGCAAGGAAATTTTAAGAAAAATATTATTAGCCTCTTTAAGCTATACTTTTTTCAATTGTCTCCAGAACAAACAGAAAACTGTTGTTGTTGCCTAATTACCCTAACTTTACCCTAATGAACCTAGTTAAGCCTTTAAATGTCACTTTAAGCTGAATACTAGTGTCTTGAAGAATATCTAGTCAAATATTATGTGCTGTCATCATGACAAACAGAAAATAAATCAGTTATTAGAGATGAGTTATTAAAACTATTATGATTAGTAATGTGTTGAAGAAATCTGCTCTCTGTTAAACAGAAATTGGGGAATAAATAAACAGGGGGGCTAATAATTGTTTGCTTTATTTATAGAGCACATTTAAAAACAACAGATGTTGACCAAAGTGCTTTACAAAAAGACCAGCTTACAAATCTATACTTTTATATATATAAGCAAAATGTGTAAAAACAGATTAAAATTATTTAATAGCAATCAAAAAGCAAGACACTGATTTTTCAAATGAGACTTAAAAGCACCAAGGGAAGAGCATGACCTGATATGTAAAGGCAGACCATTCTACAGACGAGGGGCTGTGACAGAAAAAGCCCCGTCACCTCTTGATTTTAACCGTGATTTGGGAACAATTAGCAGAAACTGGTTTTCAGGCCTCAGTGAAGTATGCCAGTGATGAAGCTCACCGATGTAAGTAGGTGCCAGACCATTCAAACCTTTAAAAACAAATAACAATAACTTGTACTGAATCCTAAATTGGACTGGGAGCCAGTGAAGGGATGATAAAACTGGTGAGATACTAGAAAGTTTTTTTGCCCCAGTTAAAAGCCTAGCGGCTGCTTTCTAATCCAGCTGCAGGCGTATGAAGCCTGCGAAACTCCTGAATACAAAGAGTTGCAGTAGTCCAATCTGGACATAATAAAAACATTGATGATGGATTCCAACTCCTTAAAAGACAGAAAAGGCTTGAATTTGGCGATGTTCCTTAATTCAGAGAAATCACTTTTGACGACTGAATTTATTTGACTTCAGCTGTATATATATATATATTAATATATTGCTTGTTGAATGCATCTCAGATATGGCACATATGCATTTACACTGCTTTTACATTAAAGAACTTATCCTCACAAATAAATTAAAACATAGTTACTAAAAGTAAAAAAACAAGCAAACATTCATTCATTCATTTTCTTTTCGGCTTAGTCCCTTTATTAATCTGGGGTCGCCACAGCAGAATGAACCGCCAACTTATCCAGCACGTTTTTACGCAGCGGATACCCTTCCAGCCGCATGCAAACATGCAAACTCCACACAGAAATTCCAACTGACCCAGTCGAGGCTTGAACCAGCGACCTTCTTGCTGTGAGGTGACAGCACTACCTACTGCACCACCGCGTCGCCCAACAAACAAACAGTTACAAAAAAAACTTAACAAAAGATGGGTTAAAACAGTAAGTTTGCGCACCAAACCCTCAGTTCAATTCATATCTGTTTTACGCTTCCTGAGTTTGTGGTTAATTAGTGTACATTTGTCAAATTTAATTAATAAACAGTACATTTTCTCTTTTGAGATCAGATGTTTAACATCAGTGTAGTTCCAGGGGATTTTTCTGTGTTTTTATTGTTCGTCATGTCATTTTCTTTAAGTCTTATTAAATATTATGACTTCAGCTCAGCTTTTAACACTATCATCCCAAAACTTCTCCTGCCCAAATTAACTGAGCTCTCCGTGCCCATCTCTGTCTGTCAGTGGATCAACAGCTTCCTAATGGACAGGCAGCAGCTGGTGAAGCTGGGAAAATTCTCATCCAGAACCCGCACAATCAGCACTGGCGCCCCCCAGGGGTGTGTCCTCTCCCCACTGCTCTTCTCCCTGTACACGAATGACTGCACTTCGAAAGACTCCTCTGTCAAGCTCCTAAAGTTTGCAGACGACACCACACTTATCGGCCTCATTCAGGACGGTGACAAGTCTGCTTACAGACAGGAGGTTAAGGAGTTGGCTGTCTGGTGCAGCCACAACAACCTGGAGCTGAACACGCTCAAAACAGTGGAGATGATAGTGGACTTCAGGAGAAACCCCCCTGCTCTCCCCCCACTGAGCATCATGGACAGCATTGTGGCAGCAGTGGAGTCATTCAGGTTCCTGGGCACCACCATCTCTCAGGACCTGAAGTGGGACACTCACATTGACTCCTTTGTCAAAAAATCTCAACAGAGGCTGTACTTTCTTCATCATCTGAGGAAGTTCAACCTCCCAAAGGAGCTGCTGAAACAGTTCTACACCTCCATCATTGAATCAGTCATCTGCACATCAATAACTGTCTGGTTTAGCTCAGCTACCAAATCCGACCTCCGAAGACTACGTCGAATAGTTCGGACTGCTGAGCGAATCATTGGTACAACCCTCCCTACTCTCCAAGAACTGTACTTATCCAGAGCGAGCAGAAGGGCTGCCAAAATCACTCTGGACTCCTCACACCCAGCACACTGCCTGTTTGAACTGTTACCTTCTGGTCGACGCTACAGAGCACTGCGCACCAGAACAGCCCGACACATAAACAGTTTCTTCCCTCAGGCAATCCATCTCATGAACACTTGATGATAGTAATTGTGGAACCAACATCACTACCTGCTATACACTTTCTACACATATACACTTATTTAACAATACACTTTACATGCCAATTTGCACATAACAGCTGTATATAGTAATATAGCTGTACATACACTTGTCAATTTGTATATTTGCATTTTCTTTTAAAATATATTTATTGCCTGTTTTTTAGTCCTGTCTGTAATTCTGTTGCACTGTAGAAGCTCTGTCACCAAAACAAATTCCTCGTATGTGTGAACACACCTGGCAATAAAGCTCTTTCTGATTCTGATTCTGATATTATTAATTCAACATTCTGATTCTAAACAACAGGAATGAACATTTTTAGGGGTTTCAATCACCCTGATATCAAGAATTAAAGAAAAATAATAATCAAAATTTCACAGTGGGGTGACGCAGTGGGTAGTGCAGTTGCCTCACAGCAAGAAGGTCGCTAGTTTGAGCCTCGGCTGGGTCAGTTTGCATGTTCTCCCCGTGTTGGCGTGGGTTTCCTCCAGGTGTTTCCCCCACAGTCCAACCACCAACACTACAGGGGAATTGGGTAAGCTAGTGTATGTGGGTGAATGAGTGTGTATGGGTGTTTCCCAGTGATTAGATTAGATTCAACTTTATTGTTATTACACATGTTCATGTACAAGGAAATGAAATGCAGTTTAGGTCTAACCAGGAGATGGGTTGCAGCTGGAAGGGCATCCGCTGCATAAAACATATGCTGGATAAATTGGTGGTTCATTCCGCTGTGGCGACCCCTGATAAATAAAGGGTCTAAGCCGAAAAGAAAATGAACGAATGAATGAAATTTCACAGCCTGACTTCATCTGTATACTACTAGAAACAGATTAAATATTAAATTAATATCATAAATGTATAGTAAAAATTCTTGCTGTCCTAATCAAATGATCTGCTAATCATCTCAGCTTACAGTACATCAATCACACTGACTAAAAATCTTAAGTCAAACTGTGTATAACTTAAAAAAAGTATTGAAAACTAATTAACTTATTAAAATAGGCAACATAAAAATATTAGTTGTCTTGACTTTTGTCATTACATATTGTACAGCGGAGCCTAACAAAAACTTCTAAACTGGGCAGAGCATAAGATGTGAATCATTAATTATACATGTGTTGTGTTCAGCATTAACAGGTTCTGTCAGATCAGTGTGTGAGGATTAACACCGTCTGACCGAGTCCTAACACACTGATCTAAATATGGCCACCAGCCTCCTATTCGTGCTATAATGATGCATTAGATTATACATTAGCATACTGAGATATTGAGAGATGTTGTAATGTAATAACATGTGTGAGTGTTTGTCATCAGCAACAGTGGTATTAGGTTGTTTTGATTGGACTAATCCCTCATTGCTGGACAGTAGGGAAGGATAAACCGCACTGGATTAGCATTAGCCCTCTGCCAGTGTGTTGTCCTTCTGCTTTCTCAATTTTCTCCTCCCATCCCCCTTATTATTTACATTTGCATTCCATTTAGTCATTTAGCAGATGGCCCTCATTGAAATCTGATATATGGCAATATTACATATATGACACACAAGCTCATATTTGGATTTCACATGTCATATAAGGCGACACGGTGGCGCAGTGGTGAACTAAATTAGCCATAGTGTATGAGTGTGTGTGAATGAGTGTGCATGAGTGTTTCCCAGTACTGGGTTGCAGCTGGAAGGGCATCCACTGTGTTAAACATATGCTGGAATAGTTGGCGGTTCATTCCGCTGTGATGACCTCTGATAAATAAGAGACTAAGCCGAAGGAAAATAAAAGATCCTTCACACCAGAGAGGAGCAATATTGTCCTGAAGGCAAGTAGGGATGACTGTGAATCTCGCCTCTCGTCCTGTGTGAGTGTGTAACGTGTGTTTACTCGGTGAGTTTGTGTTACTGAACTGTTGTGTTGGCCTATTCTTCTTCTGTCTGACTTGCTTATGTTTCCAGGACTAAATAATTCAGCGATTACCTGACAGTCACATGATAGCATGACCTCAAGTGAAGCTTAAAAAAATGTGTGCCGGAGATCAGGGTAGGGTTGCAGCAGCCGCTCGTAAACTAGATGGTAAAGTCCACACTACAGGCCGTTTAGTGCGCAGGTTAATGCGCAGCCTAGTTGTAACGTAAAACGGACACTGAGTTACACACATTGACTCAACTCTAAATATTAAGGCAACTGCAAAAAATGTTTCTTAGTTAGAGTTTAAGTCTTGTTTCTAGTCCAAAATATTCTGAAATCAAGAAGCATTTTCTAGACAAGTCTTGTTATCAGAAATAATGAGTCAAAATTAAGAGAGTTTTTCTTAAAGGTGCAGTATGTAAGTTTGACACCCAGTGGTTGAACTACAGTGTAGGTATTGCATTCCTGGATCAAACAAACTCAAGCGCAGGTTGCCAGATTGAGGACCAACAGGAGTGAGTCTGACGATTGAGCCTAAAGGCTGATTTAAATCGTGTTCTAAATAAAAGCAAAGGCATGCAATAGAAGGAATATTCTCCATATTCAAAGATTAGAATCGGCTTCTATTTCAGCTGAACAACGGAAAACTGACAATGATCAGCTCAGGTACAGCTCATGTGCTTTATTCAGTGTTCAATGCTAATAATGTGAGTCTGAATGCCGTTTCACATCACATTTATTACCACACTACTGAAAGCAGCAGCAGATAGTTCAGCTCAGATCTGGAGAATAAAATGAAACTCTAGAACTGAGAGTCAGTGCAAACCAACACATATCAGTGATTCAGCATCTACATTTAATCATGTTAAAGAGGTTTAATGTGTATTCATTAGATTATAAACCTCACCATTTCATCAGTGAGTGCATATTCTGCTCTTCTGAATGGCTTTATTTACATTTCTGTCGTGTTTCGTTTGGTGCAAACAGCCAAATCGCTCATCACTGTGTATCTCGTCATGTAGCGGATTGTGAGGACACAGGGTTACAATATAACCTGCTCACCTAATGTTTACACTAATATTTATATTATTTGCTAATTAATAACCTCATGTGGAACTCTGAATCTGCGTCTCATTTCAGAGTCTGCTACTGTCCACCGGAGGTCACATTTCGGTCACAGACGCATGCTCTGAGAGTCTTCCTGACTGAATGAATGAATGAAATACGCTGTTTTCCACCATCTGGCAACCCGGGGTGCTGAAATATAATTGGCTAAACTGGCATTGGGCGGGGTAAAGAGAGCAAAACAAAGACAGCCGCTCCGGCACGTAACACACATGTTCACAGCAGAATATCTGACTTCAGCTTTGTGTTTCAGATAAACAAGAGTGTTCACTGAGCATGTTTCTGAATATCTGCAAAATTCTACATGCACACAATGATATTCTCTCACTTGTCATATTGCATTACATCATGGTCACAAGCCTCTTTAACTACATTGAAGCCTATTGACTCAATATATAACCAAGCAGTTAAAATGATGGACTTAAAGCCTGTGCGATGGCATTATTGTGAAGTTTTATGTAAACATAACCTTTTTAGTTTTGATAGTTTTATTAAATGTAATTATCTTAAATTGGTTTTTAAATGTTTAAATAATCATGTTCCAATGCTGCTTTCTGATCTAATCAGTCGGCATCAAACCTCTCACAGAGTCACACGGGCTAATGGTGACTGTCTAGTGTCAAAGTGTAAGACCTCATTTGGTCAGTCTGTTTTCTCTGTAAAGGGAGCCAAACTGTGGAATGATTTACCTGTTAGCCTAAAATCAGAAAGTAATATCAATATTTTTAGTAGTGTTCTTAAAAAGTAGTTAAAAACAAAACAGCAGTGTTTGCACAAATAGTCTACTATTAGTATGTTGGATCATGTCGCCTTTGCTTTTGACTTCAGTAATTTCATGTAAAGAATTATAATGTTGTGTAGATGTATTATTATATTTCCATTTGGTCAATTTTGTCAAGCCTCCTGTGGACAGGTGTTGAGAATTAGCAAGTTTGCTAAAACACTTAAACAAATGCATTTGGTTGTCCAGTGTAATTGGATGTCCATGCCAAATAAAAAAATAAATATTATGGTGTTTTTATGCTTTAGAAGAGTCAAACACTCACATACAGCACCTTTAAAACAAGCTACATATTCTGGCAATAAAATAATATTATTTCAAAGTGATAACTAGTTTATTCTGCTTCCCCCGTTGGCAGATTATTTTGCTTGTTTTAAGGAAAAACTCATTTCATTTTTGCATATTATTTCTGAAAACAAAACACTATTTTTGCTTGTCTAGAAAATGCTTCTTGATTTAAAAATATTTGGATATTTGGACTAGAAACAAAACAAAAACTCTAATTAAAATAGCATTTTTTTTTTTTTTGCAGTGTGCACAAATTTTTTGAGTCAACTACAGTTCTTGGGTTAAGAGTTGAGTCAACTCAAAAAAAGCTGTGCAGCAAGTTTCCTTACAATTTTAAGTTGAGTCAACGTTTTATTCGTTCCAGTGTAATTTAAACATAACATTGCAACTAAATATGTCAGACATCCTCTACCCCATGTATAATGATAGAAAAGCGATGACTGCGAGATTTGTTTACATCAAAGAACTCGTGATTATAATAAAGAACCATCTCCTTTTGCTCTCTTATTATCCTTCAATTTTGTTTCAATCATTAAGACTTCAAAACACCACAAATGACTAAAAACCGCAGCAGAAATTCCCTTTTTTATTGTCTGTTGTCATTTTCCTCTTCGTCTCCCAGCAGTAGTGTTTATTTCAGATACTGTGGTACATAGGTGTTAGAGTGAATTCCTGGAGGGCCGCAGCTCTGCACAGTTTTGCTCTAACCCTAATCAAACACAGCTGATCCAAATAATCGAGGTGTTCTGAAGAGTCATGACCACTTTCATTAGTTTGATCAGCTGTGTTTGATTAGGGTTAGAGCAAAACTGTGCAGAGCTGCGGCCCTCCAGGAATTCACTCTAACACCTATGCTGTAGTACAGGGGTGTCCAAACTCGGTTCTGGAGGGCCGGTGTCCTGCAGATTTTAGCTCCAACTTGCCTCAACACACCTGCAAGGATGTTTCTAGAAAGCCTAGTAAGAGCTTGATTAGCTAGCCCAGGTGTGTCTGATTGGGGTTGGAACTAAACTTTGCAGGAAACCGGCCCTCCAGGACCGAGTTTGGACACCCCTGCTGTAGTAGATAGTAAAGGCCTCATCTGATTGGTCAGATTTGGATAAACACCCTGTTCATGCAGCACACAAATGCTGGGCACATAACATCTAAAGTGCACTTGTCTGACTGTTACATATAACATTATTGCAATAACAATCATTTTTCGATGCATAAGTTGTAAATTATTATCCCTTTACGTCACAGCTACACTGTATTTAGTGATTCACAAGTGTGTATTTGCGGTTGTAAATTGCATTATGGGATGTTGATCTCTGCTCTGTCCACTTCTGATGTTGAGAATTCAACTCTACAGTTTAACAAAGTGACTTTTATTGACATTTAGTGGTTTATAATGTATAAGAAACAATATCTAGAGTAATAAGTCTGTAAAATAACAGAAAATGTGCTGCAGTTTATTACAAGGCTTCTGTAGCGTAATATACAACACCAACTCAGACAATATAGCACTGCACACTACTACACATGTGCAGAAAACACACTTTTTACAACTTTTACAGGTTAAAAGTTGTTGGAAGAAAGATCAAGATCCCATAATGCAGTTCAGAAGCAGAAATAAATAATAAAAATATAAAAACATGAAGCACAAAATACGTAAAACTGCTCATTTACAGATATTTTTTACAGTGTATTCTACGTTTGAACTTACACACGGCTAGTGCAACCAACCCCAGGTGAAGTGTCTCACACACACACACACACACACACACACACACCTATGCAGAGAAACATGAGAAGTGAAATCAAACACCTGCTTATTTTCCCCCTCCTCACAACCGTCCTCTCCTCTTTCTTCATCCATCCCTGCGTTCACAATCGCTCATCTGTCACTGCGTGCTGTACGGGGAGTTTTGGGGCTTTTCAACTCTTTGGAAACCTCCATACGGACTTGCGTAGACTCCTTCTGTTGCCCCTCCATCGGGTAAAGCCTTTCTTTGCATCTCTTTTGGCTGTAGTCAATACGTGTGTGCTGTTTGTTTATTCTGTGTTATTCTACATGCTGTGACATTTACACTATACTGAAGTGAATCACTGTTCATTTAACTAGAACTACAGCAGCGTTTTACACTGCTCTCCTGCTTGCTTTATTGCTGGAATGTTTCACAAAATACTTTAATATTATTTATATTTTATTCTCTATTTATCAGTGTTAAAGGGATAGTTCACCTAAAACTAGGGCGATATTTTTATTTTATATATATATATATATATATATATATATATATATATATATATATATATATATATATATATATATATATATATATATATATATATATATTGCGATATGAATACAATTTCACCAGATGACTTAATATCTCTATTTGGAAACAATTTATAATGTTAGATTGATTGGAATAATTCTGCAGTAGAAGTGCATCTACGTCGGCGCCAAATGTGCTCGCGGCGACCCGAGTTCGATTCCCGGCTCGAGTTCCTTTGCCAATCCTTCCCCTCTCTCTGCTCCCAATACTTTCCTGTCTGAAACCTCTACTGTCCTATCATAATAAAGGTGAAAACCCCTAAAAAATAATTATAAAAAAATTAAAAAAAGAAGTGCATCTACATAAAATCTAATAAACAATCTGTAGGTACAATCGAGAAAAAGATGGCATTGAAATGTTTAGCGTTTTCTGAGTCTAACAGTGTTCAAGTACAGTATTTGAATGATAAAAATTAAACAATGCAATAGAATTAATAGTTGTTAAAGTCACAAGTGGTACAATCTATTATGCCTGAATGCTTTTAAAATCATTATACAGTCACAGGCATCAAAAAACACATGCACATGATAAATAATAACACAAACTCACCATTGCAGATCCTGACTATTGTGAATGATCACATTGTGATATCGATGCTGAAACTATATATATTCTGTCATCGTTCGCTCACCATTCACTGTTCACAAACCTGTTCGAGTTTCTCTCTTTTGTTGAACACAAAAGAAGATATTTTGAAAAATGCTGAAAACCTGTAACCATTTACAATGGAAGTTACAGGATTATGACATACTTCAAAACAACCTTTTTGTGTTCAACAGAAGAGAGAAACTCATAAATGTTTGAAAACACTTGAGGGTGGTTAAATAGTGAGTAAATGATTATTTTTGGGTGAACTGTCCCTTTAAGCTGCAAAGACATTTCTGTCTTGGAGATTTGGACTCGTTTTTAGTCTATATATATAAAAATAGATTTAAAATATATATTGAATCAAGAATAACTTTCTAGACAAGTAAAAAGCAGTTTTATTTTCAGAAATAAGTCAAAATTAAGTGTGTTTTTCCTTACAAGCAAATTAATCTGCCAGTGTGATAAGTAGAATAGTCTTATTTCAAACCTACGACAAGATTATTAACTCGACCTCACTCAGGCAGATTATTTTGCTTGTTTTAAGGAAAAACTCACTTAATATTGACTCATTATTTCTGAAAACAAAACAACATTTTTAACTTGTCTATAAAATGCTTCTTAATTTCAAAATATTTGAGATATTTTGACTAAAAACAAGACATTTTTGTTTGCAATGTGCATTATAAAACCACTACAAAAATAAAGAGACGCATCAAATGAATGGCTTGCACCCACAATTTTTAGATATTTTGACTAAAAACCTGTTGGAGAGGTGTGGATGATGATGATAAAGGCCACATCTGATTGGTCAGACGTGACTAAACAACCTATGCATGCAGCACACAAATAAATCTAATTTAATTCATTGCAACTTCTCTGCGATATGGAAAAACTCTAGAAAATGCTTCTTGATTTCAGAATTTTTAGATATTTTGACTAAAACCTAAAAGTAAGAAAAGCCCTTTGTTTGTGGTGTACATTGTAAAAGCACTATAAAATAAAAATGCATCAAATAATTCAATTCAGTTCAATTCATGTTTATTTATATGGTGCTTTTTACAATGTAGATTGTGTCAAAGCAGCTTAGCATAGTTCTAGTAAAGTCCAAATTGCAAATAATGACTTGCATTCACAATTGTTAGATATTGTGACTTAAAAGCGACACAAAAAGCAAAGCATTTTTGTTTGTTTGCAGTGTGCATTGTAAAAGCACTACAAAAAATAAAGATGCATCAGATTAATGGCTGCATCTACAAAAAAATATTGAAACATTTTGAATATTGAATATATTGAATATTTGAAATATTTTGACTAAAAACCTGCTGGAGAGGTGAGGATGACCATCAAATGTGTATAGGCCACTTCTGATTGGTCAGATTTGGATATGCCTATGCAAACTGAAAAAAATAACTCACATTTATTTATTTATTTACAGTAAGTGGTTGCAAACAATTGATTTGGGCTGAATTTAAATGAGCAAATTAAATGTAGTAATGCTTAATTTAAATAAAACTTAATTTGTTTAAATTCAGTCCATATAAATAGGTTGCAACCACTTACCTTAAACAAACTTCATAAATCCAATGAAGCATTATTTCCAGTGCATGCAGCACATAAATAAAACTAATTTAATTCATTACAACTTCTCTGTGATATAGAAAAACTCTATAAAAGGCTTCTTGATTTCAGAATTTTTAGATATTTTAAATTAAAAGCAAAGCTATTTGTCTTGGTTTGCAGTGTGCATTGTAAAAGCACTACAAAAATAAAGATGCATCAAATTAATGGCTTGCATCCACAATAGGGTGAACAGCACACCTCCTCAGGATGGCAGTGCGAGGCACGGTTCCTCCTCCGGATTACTACCCGTTTGACATCGCCCTCTCGGCCCAGCCACCAGAAGACCTGCAGGGCTTTTATAAGGCAAACCAGCACATGCTGAGCAGATCCGGCTCGCATTACGGCCTCTCCAGGACTGCATGGGATCAGACTCGAGCGGCTACTCCTGGTCCTCCTCCACCTCCTCCACCGCCCCCTCCACCCCCTCCTCCACCCCCGCCCTCGGCTCACGAGATCAGCCGCATGTACAGGGATTCCCTCTCCATCAAGATGATCCCAGACACTCAGCGCATTCGTAGTAGAGCCGCTTCTCCTGCCTGCTTCGGCGTTGAATCTGGCTTTCCCGGTCACTCCATTCCTGCAGACCTGAACGGATATTCCCTGGAGTCCTGTCAGCCGGGCTCCACCTGCATCGTGGTGGATCCCACAGCCTCAGGTATGGACGGGAATATTCCCAGAGGAACTCTTTCCTATGGATCCGTGGTGACTCCGAGGATGCCGTATGACCCTGCGTATGATCCAGGATCTGTTATGGTGCATGCATCACCTGCTCCGCTTAACACAGGTATGCCTGCGCACCATCCATCAGCTGGAGTCGACCCTAAGAGAAACGTGGATCCAAGTTTTCTTGCACTCCTTCGCTCTGAGGGTCTATCAGAAAGCACCATTACTCTACTCCTACAGCAAGGGTTTGATTCCACATCAATGCTTGCCATGATGGAAGATCATGACGTCCGTTCGGTGGCTCCTAATTTGGGTCAAGCACGAGTGTTATCTCGAATTGTGCTGAATTGCAAGACTGGAGCGACGGTAATGCGCGGTCGCTCCAATAGTTTCAGCCATCGTAATGATCTCTACATGCAGCCGCAGAGTCTCGGTATGGATGCACAGCTCATGCAGCAGCCTCCAAATGCTTTGCAGTCTGTTTCTCCGAGGATGGGAGAGTTTTTGGGTCGTAGACCCAGCAGTGCACCATCTCAGCATCTACTGGAAACTACTACATATCCTGCAAGTCGTCCGATTGGAGGTCTTCCGGTTAGTCCGGGTGGTTACACCAATGCATTGCCTCAATCTCGACCATTATCGATGTATAATGCTCACACCGGTCTGGCCATGTCTGCTCTGCCGGCTCAGCAACAGCCTCCGATGACTCCAGGAGCGGCTCCGAAGACGTTTTCTGGCACGTACACGCCGATGGAGCTGATGAAGCGTCCTCCCAATCTGCCTCCGCTGTCTCCGGCTCACAGTCCGCATCTGAGCCCTCAGTTACTGCGCAAAGGAGCAACGCAGGTGGAAAGTGCCGTCATTCCAGCATCCTCCGCCGTCCAGACGCAGAATATTAATGCCAATAGCAAGCAGACCCGCAGAACCGGACCTCCAGTCATCGTGTCCACCATGGCTTCACCGGAAACAAGTAATGATGCAACTGCTCTGCTTTTCTCTATCCCCTTTTGGCTGTAGATTTACCTGTCACTTGTGCTTGTCAATATTATAATATAGTTATATATATATATTCTAAAAATTATAATCGTATAATTGCGTCCATGGCTTCACCTGAAACAAGTAGTGATGCAACTATTCTATCTCTTTTTTTGGCTGTAGATTTACATATGCTTGTCAATATTATAATATAGTAGTATTTAAAAAATAAAAATAAAAAAAATAAAAAAATATATATATTATAATTATTATAATTGTATAATCGTGTCCACCATGGTTTCACTTGATTCAATTAAAGACCAAACTGTTCTGCCTTTTTCTATATCTCTTATGTAGGTTTTTATGTAGGTTACTTCTCTTTCATGTAGTTTTACTTGTCACTTGTGCTTGTCAATATTATAATATAGTAGTATTTAAAATTATATATATATATTATAATCATATAATCATATCCACCATGGCTTCACATTAAACAAGTACTATTCTGCTTTTCTCTACATCTCTACCTTTCTTTTAGTTGTAGTCTTACCTGTCTTTTGTGCTTGTCAATATTACACAATAGCAGTGCTTTAATTATACGTAATAATGCATATTATAATAAATATCATGGCTTCAAACAAGTAATGAAGCAACTATTCTGCTTTCCTTGCCTCTCTTTAGGCTTTACCTGTCACTTCTGCTTGTCAATATTACAATATAGTAGTGTTTTTTAATAATATATTACAATATATAATGTAATAATTATAATTGCATAATCATATCCACAATGGCTTCATCTGAAACAATAAATAAATAAATAAAATAATAAATAAATACATCTATTCTGCCTTCCTCTACATCTCTTTTTGGTTGCAGTTTTACCCGTCACTTCTGCTTGTCAATAGTATAATACAGTAGTATTTGTAAATATACATAATAATATATATTATAATAAGTATAATCGTATCCATCATAGCTTCACCTGAAACAATAACAATGCATCTATTCTGCTTTCCTCACCTCTCTTCTGGCTGTAGTTGTATCCGTCATTTGTGCTTGTCAATATTGATCTATTGTTCATTCTGTGGTTTTCTAAACGCTGCATGTTTACAGTTATTCCCAGCACTCTTTCTCTGTGTTTACAGTATTCAGTTCAGAGTGTTTATTGCCATATGCACAGTAACGATAGATTGCATAAACAGGTTGCATGTAAAAAGAAATTCTTATGTTGCTGTCCACACTGAAAGCCAATGAAGGTTTAAGCGGGAATCATACAAATAATTAAATAATTTAACAAAATGGGCAGTTGGAAAATGAATGCAAAGAAAGTAAATATAAATATAAGCTATATATAAGTGAGTGAAGTAAAGCTGTATACATGAATGTTGTTAAGTGTAAATGCAAATATGAAAGCTCTGCAACTTGATATACGTGCAAATGAACCTCTCTGCATCAGTACACATGAGGCGTGCAAAGCAGATTTGGCTAAGAGCTCTGTTTTTAGACCGGGACACTATTTATATGCCCTTTCTAGTGGGATTCAGTGTTTGTGATCCAGGCTGAACTTCCTGAATGACTTGAGGAGACTCACCTTCATCAAGAAGTCTTTGCTGAAGCTTTTTATTTTATACATTAAAGCAATTTACAAACAAATACAGTGAGTTCACCCCTCACAGATTTCTCATTTAGATTATTGTTTTCTATAGGATGCTTTACAATATTATATTTGTGCATATACATTAGATCTGGAGCTAATCTAACAAAATAAGTTATTATACTCACTCCTAGGACCACTTTTTTATATTGAAGTTGACATCTAGTGTTTATGAGGTGGGTTGTTAGCCCAACGCTCAACCCCCAACCTGGAGGACAAGGACATACACTTATACACTGCGGACCATTCAGCTTACCCAATTCCCCTATAGCGCATGTGTTTGGACTAGGCATGGGCCGGTATAAGATTCTGACGGTATGATAACCTTGGATAAAACTATTAGATTTCACGGTTTGACAGTATTGTGATACTGCTCTAAAATATATTCTTTTTAAATGTCTGAGTAAAAAACTAAAACTTTTTACCCCTTTGAACACAATATATTTTCATTTTAAGAGACATTTATAATATTTTGGAACCATAAACATGTCAGTCTGAATAATGAAAATGAATTGACTTCTGCTGTCTTCATTAGTTTCAAAAACACTGATGTCTTTACAATTTAAAACGGCATCTTTGGATATGTTTTTCTGCTGGAGATACTGTTGTCCTAAACAACAAAAAAAAAAATGTAAACAAAAAATCTTACACATACCTTAAAGAGCCCCTATTATGGGTTTTTGAAAATGACCTTCTATGTAGTGTGTAACACAGCTCTAAGTGAAGTGAAATATCCAGCTAAAGCTTAAATCTGGACAGTGTTTAAAACTATTGATTCATCTATAAAAGAGTCGACTCATAGTGGTTTAAATGAATCGTCTTGATAACGATTCTTTAGCCGTTTCGGCGTGACGTAGACGCAAAACATAATGGTTGCGCGCGCAGACCCGCGAATTTAAACCTGCGGCCCCGCCCACTAACACAGCAGCTAAGAGAGGAAGATAAACAGATCCTGAAGTCATGATCATGAAGACGCTGTGCTCAGCTGGATATTAGTGGAAGTTTGAGGGAAAGTTCGTGTTATATTCTCTACCCAAAGATGAAGCTGTGAAGAGTCAGTGGTTGAGGTTTATTTTGCAAAAAAGGAAGGATCAGAAAAGACTACTGATGTATGAGACTTTGACAGAGCTCCACAGGAACTATCAATACACAGCTCATGGATTATTCCTCCATTTTGTAATGAGGGTTGGTGATCGTTGGGCAAAGCAGAGTACAGGTAAACCATGACAACATATAACACTTATACATATCGTGACTAAAACCCCGCTAAAAACGCGACGCGTGCCGCTTTCTTTGCGGATTTAAACGTGTTTGTGAGCTTGCAATCCTGTCGTTTGTCATGGCTATGGCTATTGTCAGCTGTTCTTACACACATGCGGCGGTCAAGGTTCAGAATAGTTCAGCTTTTGCCACTGTGTGGATTAATACTGAATGAGTGTCATTGTTAATAACAGAGCAATATGCTGGTGTTTAACTGAACTGCTTTAATGCACTCATGCACACACAAAAAATCCGGGAGACTGGGGGAAAGTGAGGACCGGGAGGGAGGGGGTGCGCATCGCGCATGAACGGGAGAAGGACAGACGAGTCTTCACTGAGGTCCAGCTTCCTGCGCCTAGACTGCAGCTCTGCACAAGACGTTTGGCCATAGGAGAAATGGTCGTGCCCAACTGAGCCTGGTTTCTCTCGAGGTTTTTTAAATCTTCGCTTTCGCCAATTGGTGAAGTTTTTTCCTCGCCGCTGTCGCCACTGGCTTGCATGGTTCGGGATCTGTAGAGCTGCGCATCGATGGATTACTCTTCAGTGTTTGGACTCTCAGTAGTGATTATTAACCCACACCGAACTGAGTTAAACTGAACTGAACTTAATTTCTGAAAACTGAACTGACTCTGTTCAATTCACTATAATCTTCCATGTGAAGCTGCTTTGACACAATCTACATTGTATAAGCGCTATACAAATAAAGATGAATTGAATTGAATTGAATTGAGAACCGGGGGAGTTCACGGACGCCGCCCTCACTATTCTATGGACGCGCCGGCCCTAATAACACTGGTGAGAACTGGGTACTGTGTTCTGTGGTGTCAGTAACTAATGTGAAGTTGTTTCTTTAATGTACATTCTTATGTATTCTGTTTTTGAATGTTTCTGTTAAGGACTTTTATTTTGGTGTTGTGTCCTCTGAGGAGGAGGATAATGTGTGTGTGTGTGTGTGTGTGTGTGTCTGTGAAAAAAGAGCAGGTAGAGCAGAGTTGCCAGATTGGGCGGTTTCCCGTTCAATTGGACTGTTTTTAACTCGATTGTGCGGGTATAAACACTTATCGTGTTTTTCGCGACTGTCACAACCGTGTTTTCCAGATGAGTGGGCGGGTTTTTTTTGCATTTTGGCGGGTTTTGGATAGTTTTTGGGCTGGAATCAGTCAGCTACATCTGGCAGCACTGAGGTAGAGTGTGAAAGGCTAGGAGACGCGTGTCGATTTCCTCCCCAGTTCTTGGAGTTTTTGCTTATTAAAATAGTTAGTCGTCCGTATTTTCAAGCCGATCGTCTGTATTTACATTCACCCACTGCCAAAATCCACGCCTTACACTAAAAATGTACGCACTCTGACTACTTCTATATTGTTGATAAGCTGTGCTGGGCATTTCACTCTGTCTCGTGCTGAACGCTGTCGACCAATTGCAACAGGCTGTCATCGGTCCAATCAGCGCAGATTAGCTTCGCGCTAAGGAGGGGTTTGGGAACAAATGAATCACTGAACGATTCATATGGGAGTCGCTGGGCAAATTAGGTAAAAATAAATGCAGATTATAAGGCCATGAAAGTGTTTTTTGACCTTGCATGCATATTAGACTGTTGTTGGAGAACCTTACAACCAAAATATGACCCTATTTAATGTATAATAGGGGCTCTTTAAAACCGGTATAGCAGAAAATGTTGACGGTTTTAAAACCTTCACTTTTCCAAACCACCGTATACCTTGAAAATGGTTATGGTCCCATGCCTAGTTTGGACTGTGGGGGAAACCGGAGCACCCGGAGGAAACCCACGACAACGCGGGGAGAACATGCAAACTCCACACAGAAACACCAACTGAGCCAGCTGGGACTGCAACACTGCTACCCACTGCGCCACCCTGCAGCCCAAATAAGTTATAATAACGGTCCAAAATTAGTACACCCATATTTATATGTTTGGGGAAAATATTAAATAAAAAAATTAAAAAGAGCAAAATTCAAAAGACACAAAACATTTATAGAATGTTTTTGAAATTTTGTAGTTTGTAATATTTTGCAAGAATTTAAATGTATTTTCTTTCTATTTCTAAAGATGTTTGGTGACTAAAATGTTATTTTAATAAATATAAATGTTTAGTAAATCTGTTTTGTTCAAATGCACCAGCGTATATGACCTATATTCAGTGAGAAATGAATGAAAAATATGAATATATGTTGAGCACTGTAACTCGACATTCCACGACAGCAGCAATAGTTCAAATAATAAAAGAAATAACAATACTAATAGATAACAGAAGAGAGTTTTTAGCTCTTCTTCAGTTTGTTGCGTATGCATGAATGAGCATTTTTCAAAATGGTTTATTTAAGATATTACTTTAAAGTTGTTTCATTTTAGAGAGCAAGAACCCAAACACCACTGCACGCCACCAAAATAATAATAATTATAATAATTAAATGCATGCAACACTGTAAAAATGCTGGGTTCCACACAATTGATTAGTGTTGAGACAACATGGGGGAATTAAGTGAACTTATTAGTTTTTACACCTATAAGTGGATTGAACATAAAACAATTAAGTTGCCCCAAATAATACAAATAAAATTGTGTTGTGGAAACATCATGTTTTGAGTGCATTTGATTCTAGATTAAGCAGAATGCACTATTGTGGCTCCAAAGAGGCTGAATGTTAACAAGACAGCTTGGGACATTACCTAGTTCTTAGGTTTTTGCTTTAAAAAGTCTGTTGTTCCATTTTCTGGTAAAGAAATACAGCAAAATACAGTCTTAAAAGCAGACATATGATTGATTTGATTGAACACTGTAAAACAGCTGCATAGTCGATATGTGTTGGGACATTCATTCATTTACCTTTGGCTTAATCCCTTATTTATCAGGGGTCACCACAGTGGAATGAACCACCAACTATTCCAGCAAATGTTTTACACAGCGAATGCCCTTCCAGCTGCAACCCAGTACTGGGAAACACCCATACACACTCATTCTCTCACACACACACTCACACTCATACAGTGCGGCCAATGTAGTTCATCAATTCCCCTGTAGCACATGTGTTTGGAGTGTGGGGGAAACCGGAGCACCCGGAGGAATCCCACGCCAACACGAGGAGAACATGCAAACTCCACACAGAAACACCAACTGACCCAGCCGAGACTCAAACCAGTAACCGTCTTGCTGTGAAGCCACAGTGCTAACCACTGAGCCACCGTGTTGGAACAATATGAAGGAATTATCTTATAAGGATAATTAGATATTCACTTATTAGGTTTTGCACATTTAAGTGGATTGAACTTCAAACAGTTAAGTTGTCCCAAAAAATAAAAATAAAACTCCAGAATTGTGTTGTTTCAGCTCATTTTAAGCGCGTAGTTTAGCATTTTTTGAGTGCATTTTCTAAGATGTTATTGATTATGATCTGATGTTGAGTGCTTCTCTCGTGTTAATTTCTTTTAAATATCAGTATGACTGTATATATGGAGATGTTTTGAATGGGCTCTTGTAAATATGCAAACAGTTTTTGAGTTTTAGGGTGTATGATTAGGTACTTGTGCATGTGTGTGTGTGTGTGTGTGTGTGTGTGTGTGTGTGTGGTGTGTGTGTGTGTGTGTGTGTGTGTGTGTGTGTGTGTGTGTGTGTGTGTGTGTGTGTGTGTGTGTGTGTGTGTGGATTTGCATATATGTAGCATTTTTACCGTATGTTTGCTTTTTGTTCAAACTACTTATTTAAAATGAGCTAAAACAAAAAAACCAGAGGGTCTCACAGTAAGAAGGTCACTGGGTCAGTGTGTGTTTCTGTGTGGAGTTTGCATGTTCTCCCCGTGTTGGCGTGGGTTTCCTCCGGGTGCTCCGGTTTCCCCCACAGTCCAAACACATGTGCTATAGGGGAATTGATCAACTAAACTGGCCGTAGTGTCTGAGTGTGTGTGGGAATGATTGTGTATGGGTGTTTCCCAGTACTGGGTTGCAGCTGGAAATATAATTCATTTCACTGTGGCAACCCCTGATGAATAAAGAGACTAAGCCAAAGGAAAAAAACACAATTCTTGAGTTTTATTTGTTTTGGGAGAACTTAATTTTTTTAATTTCAATCCACTTAAATGTGTAAAAACTAATAAGCTAACTTAATTCCTTCATGTTGTCCCAACACAAAATCGATGGTGTGGAACCCGGCGTTTTTATTTTTTGTCACAGTCTGAAAAAAATGATTTGTTGGATTTACTGGGATTTACTGGATTTACTTTGTTTTTAAGGTCAGTGGTTTCCAAACAATGTATAAGGGCTGAATTTAAACACACATTAAATGTAGAAATGCTCAACTTCATGTGTTCTTTAAATTCAGCCCATATTAGTTGTTGACCTTAAAAACAAAGTAAATCCGATGAAGAATTTTTTTCAGTGCATGTGGTTTTCTCTTT
>CAIGQS010000264.1:0-56530 GCA_903798195.1 Danio kyathit
ACGTTTTGTTGAAAAAAATTGATAAAATGTACGTTTCAAAACCGCGCAAATTTTGTCAACCTGCCTAAGCTATTTTTTACCCACACAATCAAAACCACCCAATCTGGCAACACTGTATCCAATCCGCTTCCAGCTACATGGTGCAGGTGATTGGTTGCTGTCACCAATCAGCTTGCTTTTCAATATTTAAATACCTCAGTGTATTTAAATATTGATTGCGATTTCAGATAGCTTGCTTCACCCCAGCTCCCACTGGGCACAAATTTGCTACTTAGGTTACATTTAATTAATATCTCACAGCAATTCATAACTTTTTGATTTAGTTAACTTGCACAATCTCACTTGTACATTATAGTATGATTTGCTCACCCATAATGAGGTTTAGGGATAGCGGTGGGGTTTAACGACATGCCTCCTTTTAAATTTATTTATGAATCATTTGAATTCATACTAATTAGCCATATGTAAAATGGTTCCTTATGAGATTGGGTTGGTTATATTTGCAGTAGAAGTGTGGTATGTACTAAGACAGAATGTCTGTAAATACACTAAATATATGTATAAAAAAATATATATAATAATAATCGGTTGATGGAAACACCAAGATGAGCATAAATTTTGAAAATGCGCATAAAAAACGTATGCATATAACTGAGTAGTATAAACTTTTTATTCTATAAGAAAATGCGCATAAACTAAGATGGAAAGACTTTATCGAACAAATTCCAGTATGCACATAAAAAAAAAAGTCTTGTGATTTATTATAAGAGATCATGTGATGGTAAAAATGTGTGTGAATGGACAACCCAGCAGGCTGAGCACATTGCAAAACATCTGAAATGTTGTTTTGATCATTCTAAAACGCCAGTATTAGTGTTATTATATTATCAATTACCTCCAGAATTGTCAAGAGCATCTGTGCTCTGCGTCTGATGCCTTCAATCGCCAATACGTGTTCATTGTGTGTCAGCATTGTATTCTGAGGCGCAAGTAATTTATTAAATAAGGAAAAAATTCACACAGCTTCTCCTACCACAGCAAATTCCATTTTTACTGTTTATATTTGGTGCCAATCAATCAGGAAGTGATGATTTTGTCCTTTTTGACTATTTTGATGAAAACGATGTTTTATTCGCATGTCTTATATGCGATATTCTAGTTATGAGCATACATTTAATTCACATCTTTATGGAAACATAGGTACTGTTCTTGCTCTGCACCAAACACACAAACATGCATATACATATTCATTACCATACTAAATTTAAGAGCTGTCATGACACAATATCATTGATAGCACGATTAATATCCTGACATTGTGTCCCTTTTATTATTTTTTGCCAGTTTTCCTACTGTACAGTTTCATATGGCTGATATGATTCCCAGATTACACCATTCTGTTTTTATGAAGACTTCACCCGAGAGGTTTTTTTTCCTCACCCCTTGCTTCCTGAAACTCAGCACTCTTTTTGTTTTCATCCATTGTTTTCTACTGTATTTGACGAAAAATCGCTCGCCTGTCTGAGAAACACAAGATATATTTAATGCAATTCATTAGACTCAGCGAAATGATATCATTGAAATAGAACAGTATGACACCTTCCAGCTGAAATATATATATATATATATACACATATAAGAGAATCTAGATCCACAGAGATTGTATGTTTGGCCACAGCCAATTAGTTGTCTCTCTTGAGACACGCCCACAGTGGGAAGAACCAACTTTAGCATCCCAGAGGGATTTCAGAGTTCTGCTAATGCTGCGGTTTGACTTTGGTTCGGGTTGTCATGTTGCTGAATCAGGATTTAAACATCACCCGTGTGACTAGCCTCATCTCAGAGTTATGTTAGCAAAACTGTTACCAGTTGCCAAATATAACTAGCCAGTAATGTGATAAATTGTGTTCAATAAATACGTTGGTGTCTAAGAGTGACATGCTATCTACATTGTTTATGATGCACACTATTAGCGATGAAATATTACAATCTACTTTGCAGTATATGTACTTATAATGCTGAACGATGGTTTAGTGAAACATGAACGGCCCATTATAGCAGACATTGACAAATAAACCGCTTTATATTGCATTCATTTGCATAGCTGAAACGCTTTGTATGGTTGACTTGCGTCTCACAATAGAATAGCTGAGTCAGCGAAGCAAAGCCGCAGAGTGATTTCGTTTTTTTTTTTTTTTTTTCAGGATGCTCTCAGCACTTACCTGTAAACATTCAATTAAGACGCTCTATTCAATAATGTACTCAGGCACCTGTACACTGTCCAAATCATTTTCAAATTGATTTGTTCTCGTTCGTGGCCTTGGAAGTCTAGGCCTTTATCGAGCAGATGAAAAATATGTTTAAGTGTATTTGAAAGGGCAAACTTTATTAATAACATACACAGCGTTGGCCGCAAGCCACCTGTTAAGTTTGTATTTGTGAAAGAATAATCCATCAGTGCTGTGCTATATTTTTTCCAGCGCCGTGGCTCGGCTGGCTGAGAACCGACTGTATGAAGAAAATTCCTCTTAGAGCTGGCTTCTTTAAACACTTTTCTTGAACAGAAGTCAGAGCTGTTTTTATTATTTCACTCAGAATGAAAATTCCATCTATCTTTTAGAAATTTTCATGTTATTCTGAATCTACAGGGCGTTATTTCTCCCTTGGAACACAAAATAAGGCTTTTTGGCTTAGTTTTTTTTTTTTTTTTTTTTTGGAATTAGATAAACATTTTTCTAGAACACAACACTTGATTGTGATCCATCTATTGATATACAGTGTGTGTGTGTGTGTGTGTGTTAATGCACAATTTTTTTAAATTAAAAATTAAATGCGATTTTGCAGGTCAGAGTTCACAAAGCTTGAACTTTGCAACGCAGCAAACTGTGAAACTTGCCGCACAAGCTTGCGTTTCCGGTCTGATGCATTCGCGTGATTATTTGAAAGGAAGTCTATGCGGAGAAAAGTCCAATGTGGCGCAGCTTTATTTGTTTAAAAACAAATCAATGACTTAGATGTAGGCATGGGTTGGTATAAGATTCTGACGGTATGATAACCTTGGGTAAAAACATCCCGGTTTCATGGTATTGTGATTACTGCTCTAAAATATGTTCGTTTTAAATGTCTGGATAAAAATCAAAAAATAAGATTCACAAAATAACAAAACAGTGCAGTGTTGTTCTGAGGCAAAAAAATATGCAACTTGTATTAGAGTCGCACATCTCATTGATTCACAAACTTTGCATGATCTCTTTGTGTGAACTTTTTAGAATTTCAGCATAGTTGTCCAAATTAGTGTTTTATAACAAGAGTGTGAGTGTTTTATAACAGACACACACCCATACAGGAGGATCTAGCAAGACTTGGTGGTCAGATCGATGTGCTTTAACAGACTTAGAATGTTTTTACTGTATTTTACGTTTTATTTTGTTTATTTTATTGGATATGATCAATAGATGAACAGTGGTCAGTCCAATTCAAAGCAGCAGCTTTTTTTGTCATTTTTGTCCTGTACAGGTTAATTTATTAAAGAAAAGGCCTAAATACTATATATAATATATATAAACTAGATTAGTTTAGTTTATTTATAAAATACTGTAGAAAAATAAGATAATACTAGTATAAGCAAAAGAAATGTTTTGCTAATAAATAAAGGTTTAAAATAAGCATTATCTCTAAACAATCTAATATATACATATATACACATATACATATATACATATACATATATATATATATGTATATATATATATATATATGTATATGTGTATATATATATATATACACATATACATATATATACATATACATATATACATATATACATATATATATATATATATATATATATATATATATATATATATATATATATATATATATATATATATATATATATATATACATATACATATATATATATATATATATATACATATACATATATATACATATATACATATACATATATACACATATATACATATACATATATACATATATACATATATATACATATATACATATACATATATACATATATATATACATATACATATATATATACATATATACATATATACATATATATATATACATATACATATATATACACATATATACATATACATATATATACATATACATATACATATATACATATACATATATATATATATATATATACACATATATATATATATATATACATATACATATATACATATACATATATAGATATATATACACATATATATATATATAGCAAGTAAAATTGGCCAAACTTGGGGGAGCGTGTGTCCTAAAAGTTTGAAAAACCCTGGTGGAGAAGCCGACTGTGAGGTGGCGTCTGAACTAGTAACATCGTTAGGTCGAGCTGCAAACAATGCAATGAATAACCTGGACCCGCTATGACTAGTTGCTGCTTTTCTTCTTTCATGTGCGACTCGACGGCTTTGAGCTTCATGGTCACCTCACCACGACAACCGCGTGCAGCAGACCGACGTCAGCATCTGTAGCCGACCTACCGTAATAAGCTAATAAATCACGCAGACTGCCATTTCACTCCTGTTTCACACACACTGATGTTTTACGGTGGACCACTGTGCTTCCCTATCGTCATTAAGCACACCAGCTGAAAATTTAATACGTACAGCAACTTTACGGTAAATTTAAGACAATTTAAGACCTTAATTTCCCGCATTTTAATTTAAGACTTTCTAAGACTTTAAGGACCCATGCACGGGAACCCTGCACATGGTCATTTTTTTATAAAATGCTGTAGAAAAATAAGATAATAATAGTATAAGCAAAAGAAATGTTTTGCTAATAAATAAAGGTTTAAAATAAGCGTTTTCTTTAGACAGTTTGAGAAAAAAAAATGTCAGACGTGGGCCTTCAAAAAATTTTCGAATGAGGTGGGCCCCGAAGTGAAAAAGGTTGGGAATCCCTGAAATAGACAATAGTGTGTCTAAATCGCAAAACTCTCTCAACATTACCTTCCTGTTTGATGAGCTGTTGTATTAAGTCAATATCACATTTATAATCACACTTATTATTTGAGTATGTTTTAGGGCAATGCAATTTGCAATTACATCTTAAAGGTGAGAAAAAACTAAATTTTAAAGTCCTCATAATTGCATTCCAATGTGGTTCAAGAAGACTCAGAAGAAGGCTTTTTTACAGAATGAATTACATAGCTGATGTCAGATCACACATTAAAAGAGTAAAGACCGGGGCACACCAAGCTGATGGTTGGCCATTGGGTTTTGCCGGTCCACCGGTCAGTGTCGATCTGGCTAGTTGGTTTTGTGTGTTCTACATGTCACCTCTCATCGGGTTTTGGAGCTCATTGGCCCGATTCAGCTTGTAAAATCTGCATTGTTGAACAGATTACTCTCACTGGTTATTCAGCAATGATTCAGACCATGAGAGTGACAAAGTAAAGTGACGTAAACAATTCAAGTCAAGAAGAAATACAAAGAGGTCATCTGTTATTTTGCTGGATTTCTCAAATATGTCCAGACAATATGGATTATTAGATTATTAGACATATTTGCAGGAGTGAATCTCTCTGTAGTGAGTGACATTATTACACTTATAATACTGATCTAGGGATGTGACGAGACGCTTACTCCACGAGACGAGACACAAGATTGGGTTCACAGGAATGAGATGAGACTTTTATTCTATTTTTGGAATCCTCAGTGATGAAATAAATGAATGGAAAATAGTCTTCTATTCAACTTTTATTAAAATGTATTCATTGAAAAAAAAAAAATAATGATCACACAATGCAAAACTATTAGGTGCTTTTTTAAATCAACTTGTAATGAATGTTATTTTACTTCTACTTTGAACTCATTCTAAGCTGTAAAGGGCATGCAAACACTACTAAATATTTTGCTATAAACTCTACTGACTGGACAAACTCTAAGCTACTGGATGCGAGATAAGACTGATAGAAGAGAGCTGTTTTAATTAAATTTGACACCGCACACTGAATAAAAATAAATCTTTGTTTTTTTTCTGGACAGCATAAATGATGACGGGTGTGTGTGTCTCTAGGAGTTGGCTGTGTGTGTGCATGCACTCAGAGGAGATGTGTGTGTCTGTGGTGCTTTAGGGGCAGAGAATAGTGACAAACAGCCATGTGTGTATGGCTTATCCTTTCTCAAAATGCGACAAAGTCCTACACGACGGTAATAGTTTGTTTACAGAGTTTACATGTCTGTATTGCACTTCAATATTGCAACGAAAATAGGAATATTTCATGTCTTAATTTCCCTTTGTTTACAGCGATTATGACTTTAAGCATATCTAAAGTGCTATTCAACGGCATGGTTAATTTATGTGGTGGCAGTAGTAGCAGCCTTTGCTTTTGGATGCGGCAACTTTTGAACTCCAGTGAAAAAAACGGACACGTCACACTCCATCATAACATCCCAACTCACGAGACAACTTTTCACCTCAATGAGAAATCTTGTCACGGATTAGGCCCAATCTTAATTGTACCCCTTAGCCCTTCCCCTTACCCCTTCTTTTGCACGGTCACAGGAAGGGGTAGGGGTGTCCCAATTCTCTTTAGCTTTAAGGCGTAGGGCTAAGGAAAATGGCTAAATAGCCCTAAACTAAGATTTTTCAGAACCACACTAGAAACCAAGAGGTAAGAAAATTTCCCAGAATACACCATCTACATCTATTCTCTCAATGACACTCAAATACTCTGTCAGAAAAGTCTAGTGGTTGGGAATGACCTTTTTACAGTGTCTGGTAAAATGTTAATGTTGTTTTTGTTTGTTTACATATATGGTCACGGTGTAAATGCACAGTACAGTTACGATCTTATTGCCACAATATATCATCAAGATAACATGATATCGTTGCCTTCAGTGATTTCCAGAAGATAAATACCAAAAAATAAAGCAACTGGAATAACTACAGCAGTCGCAATCATCGATCTTATATGAAGCAAGAGATCGTGATGGCATATGATGATGTGTGCAGGTGTTGTAGTACTGTCCCATTTCTTACAGGTAAATTTTGAAGCCTTTCCACACTTCGTTTCACAGGGCAAAGGGAAGGGGTTCAAAATAGAATTGGGATTGGGCCTTAGGCCCGTTTACACTAGTACGTTTTAGTTTTAAAACTGCGTTTTAGAATGAAACGATCCGTGTCCACACTAGCATTTCTGAACAGCTCTCCGACTACATTAAAATGGTGAAAACGCACATCATGTGACCACACACACACTCTCTGGCATGCACTGCATGCTTTGAGCACATACCCATATGAGAGCTGTGCACGTTGGACTGTTCATCAAGGATCTCCCGCTGGATCTAATCTCACTATATTTGTTAAACGTGATATTTAATTAATCTTATTGTCTATATCTAACTATATTCCCCGACTTTGGTCTTTTGAATCTATTACTTGTTCTCTGGTAACATGTTTTGGCTGAGCGCAAAGATAAATTAGGTTAATATCTTAATGTAACCGTGGACACTGATTCTGCACATCTGACTAATTGCTTGCCTTTATTTTCTCTATTGTATAAACTTATTGTGCGTTATACTTTTATAATGGCCATTATTGATTAATAAAACTGATATTCAATGAAAGAGAGAGTGTGTTTCGTATTTTCAATGAAAATGAAAGGAGGCAGTAATGTTATAGGCTCCGTTTTGTTATAAATATGCATGAAGATGACCAGCCTGATCTCACGAGGAAACGTAAGTGTTTTACGTTTTGTCAGTTTAGTGGCTAATTCGTACGAATTCGTATGAGTTCAGTCGTACGAAACTGTACGATTTTAAAAAGAAGGCATGGCACCTAACCCACCCCTAACCCCAACCGTCATTGGGTGATGAGCACATCGTACTAATTTGTACGAATTAGATCGTACGAATTCATACGAATTAGCCACTAAATCAAAAAGTTACGAATTGCCGTGAGATTGCATTGAGATGACGGTCATATTATGCATCTACACTACGCCTCAACATTTTTGATGTCTGTTATGTTGCTAATATCAAAATGAAAATAGTCAGTTCCTTTTATCATGTTTTCATTTTATTGTTAAGATAGAGAAACAGCAGAGCCAGGGTGATGTAAATGACTTTATAAAGTACATACTTGGGAGTTTGTTTTTCATATCAAACTTGAGAGGATGAAGACTGAACTGTGTGAAGGCTACTTAATATTGAGGGAAAAGCCCCAATCAGATAGGCAAATGTCTGCAGCCCCGCCTCCGTTTTCCCCCCCATCCACACTGACACAGAGCAGCAGCGTTTTAGAATGAAAACGGCCTCTCCAGCGTTTTCAAAACGTTCCGTTTGCGGGGCTCAAAACCTCCGGCGTAGTGTGGTTGGATGGCGTAACCGTAGCAAAACTTATGCGTTTTAAAACTAAAACGTATTAGTGTAAACGGGGCCTATGTCTCGCGAGATCTCATAGCCCAAGATCTCCTCACACCCCTATACTGAATGCTGCTTCGTTTACACTTTGCAAGTGCAAGTTCCACTTTCCCATTGGGAGTGAGAAAATAGTCACTGCCCTCCGCAGGTGTGGAAAAACATGTAGGAATAGCATGTTACTGCATAAACGGAGAGGGTGAAATGCATTTCTAGGACTCACCCCATTTCTATGACCCTGTAGGTCCTGATATGTTCAGTTGAGGGTAGTAGAGGGGAGGGGTAGCACCAAATAATAAGGTGTAATAGAATTGCAGTCCTGCATCTCCAGTTGTGCAGGAACACACTTCTCCCTGCAAGCGCAGAACGTGCTCTCTCATTTCAGACGGCTTTCATTTGTTTGGTGGGTTTTGTCGGCGCTAGTTCTTTGGCGTCAGCTTGGTGTGTACTGCCCTTTAGTTCACTCAAAAATGAAAATTATTTTATTCATTACTCACCCTCATGTTGTTGTGGACTGCATGACATTTTGTCATTAGAGTTATATTGTCTGTAGTACCCTAATCTGATGCACAAGACACAGGTTAAATAATTTTTATAGTTTTTGTTTGGTGCACAACTGTTCTAGGAGCTTCGTATGATTACAGTTAAACAACTGCAGTCACATGGAATGCTATACATTTACACATATAGCTCTTTGATGTCATATAAAATATGAGACGATTGAAGGTCTTATGCTGTGTTCACACCAGACGCAGTACGCGCGGATAAATCGCGCTATTAGCGCATAAATAGACACGTGAACATTTTAAGTTTACTCGCTTCATTTGTGCATTAAATCTGCTTTACAATAGCTTCATTGCTAAATGGCTAACATGGATTTTTATTGACGGAATAACTGTGTTTATGTGCTTTATGAAGGCTGAAAAAGAGCGTTGATACGTTTGGAGCTGTATCCAAATCCACTAGATCCTTTCAGAAGTGCACCCAGCTCTGTGAGCTCATAAACTCCTCCTGAAACTTAACCTGGATGATGGAAGCTTTCAGCGGTGCTTCCGACTGAACCGAGACCAGTTTGATGAACTGTTGTCCGGTGTCAGCAGGAGGATTTCGCCCCTACAAGAGAAAGCTCCTGATTGGTTAACGTGGCGCGAATGTCCCCTGAAGTTCAGATTTTCGAAATTGAGCGATTCGCGTCAATCGCGCAAAACGCTCAACTTGTGCCGCTTCCTTCATGCCGCCTCATTCGCACGCATCATGTCACAGGATGTCTATTCGCGTCTTTGCATTTGTTTAACATGTAAATCACTCGCACTTGCCACTTCTTCCGCGTCTGGTGTGAACGCAGCATTAGGGCACAGGTGACAAATCCAGTTCCTGGAGGGCCGCAGCTTTCTACAGTTTAGCTTTAACCCTAATTTAACACACCTGATCAAACTAATTGAGTCCTTCAAGCTTGTTTGAAACCTACAGTTAAGTGTGTTAAAGCAGGGTAAGAACTAAACTGTGCAGAGCTGTGGTCCTCCAGGAGCTGGATTTGACACCTGTGTCTTAGGGGATTGGAACGAAATGAGGTTGAGTAATTAATAACAGAATTTTCAATTTTTAGGTTGAACAAACCCTTTAAGTCAACAACTACAATATCGTTAATACTAATAACTGCAGCCCTACCTTAGTCCATCCAATCGCACAAAACATGAGTTAAATTGTACTTCACAGCCATACTGTATAATGTTTCAAAATCCATAGCTTCAGAATTCAGAACTTAGATTTCCCCGTTTCACCCCATAAAGCATGTCATCCAGTATGATCTCTTCTCTTCCTCCTTTCCTTTCCTCTCCACTCTTTCCCTCTATTACCACCTCTTCCTGCGTCTAATGGCACATGCTCTTACGGTTTTGCACTTTCTTCATCCCTCTCTCTTCTCGTCTGTGGGTAATTAGCAGTGTTCTGCTTGATGAGATTAAAGCAAGGGATGAATCAGAGCACTAATTGATAGACACGGCCGCAGAGAGTTCCAATCCCCTACAGCTCTCACTCTCTCCGGTGTCGCCGCTCGCTCGCTCTGTGAGCTACTGGCTTACAGAAACCACACAGAGATACTCGCACACAAGTTGGGTACATGAAGAATAGATAAAACAGTACATGATCACCATTAGTATGCAATGCGTAACCGAGAAGCCGCCAGAGAGAGAGAGGGAGCGAGTGATGCTGCGAGCTGGAGTTGTGCTGATTGAAACAAATGGAAGAGCACTGATAAACTGTCACTACGGATCTGTCTTTGAAATGGGCACGAGGTTAATAAATGAGATCAAAACCAAGAGTTGAGGCATGTGCTAATGTAGAGGTTACAGAGTCCAAACCAAAGTGCACTATAAATATATAGAGATGCCAATTTAGTGTTCATTTAAAGTGGCAGTGTGTACGCAGTTTTTATGTATTAATCTATCCTTGCCAACGTGCAAACAGTTTGTAATGAAAAAAGACCTTCCTGACTTGCTAGATTGTCGATGAATGCCTGTATACTGATTTTCATGCGAGTGTAGGGGATGGAAGGATGTTTACACGCTCTTCATTTTCGTTTACACATGAAACTGATTATTACACTGTGTTCAAGGTAATGCTGAAAAGAGCTGTTCTGTACATTCCTGCAAAGAAAATGGATGCATTCACTGTAGACTCATTGCCTGATCTATATAGTCTAAAGTGTCAAACAATGTTGGGTGTAAGTAGTTACAGTAAGCAAATAGTTACTGTAGTATAATCAATTAGATCACTTATTTGCTGAAAAAGTAAGGGATGACTTTTTGGGTCATTTAATTAATTATTTATTAAGTTTGCCATAAATACTGATCAGTGTTGGGCAGTAGCGTCGCTACAAGTAGTGATGCTACTAGCTTAACTACATTTCTCAGTAGCGTGTCGGTAGCGTCTTTCTAAATCAAATAGCTTTTCAGTAGCAAAGCTATTTTTTAGCGTCCATACAAGCCACATTTACCAATCGTGGATCAATAAGTGGTTGTCTAGCGGATGAAAGTAAATCTATATGATGGCTAGCATAGATACATGCACTAGATATCGCATACGGACCCTGAGCGTGCGTCAATAGCACCGCCACATTTGTACAGTGCTCCCAGGACAAAAGTCATTTAAAGGTGCAGTATGTAAGTTTGACACCCAGTGGTTGAACTAGGTATTGCACTCCTGGAGCAAAATAGACGCAAATGCGGGATGCCAGATTGAGTACAGGAGCGAGTGATTTACACTGTGTTCCAAATAAAAGCAACGACACGCGATAGAGGGAATATTCTCCATATTAGAAAGACTTTTGGTTCTTACCAACACCTGGAATTGATATATTAGAAACGGCTTGTATTTCTCACAGCTCAACATGTGAAACCTATGACAGTGATCACTTCAGGTAAACCTTGTGTGCTTTATTCAGTGCTAAATGCTAACAATGTGAGTTGAATAGATTCTAAACCTTACCGTTTCATGAGTGAGTGCATCTTCTGTGCTTCTGAATGGCTGTATTTACATTTCTGTCGTGTTTCGTCTGGTGCAAACAGCCAAACTGCTCATTACTGCGTATCTCGTCATGAACCGTGTTGTTAGGACACAATGTCACCTGCTCACCTAATGTTTACGCTCAGAATATCATCTGATACTGTCTGTTTCGGTCACGGGCGCATGCTTTCAGAGCCTTTCTGAATGAATGAATGAAATACGCTGTTCTCCAACAAGGCAACCCGGAGTGCTGAAATATGATTGGCTAAACTGGCATTGTGCAGGTTAAATTTACCTAAACACAGACAGCGTTCCGGCACGGAAAAACCATTTTCAAAGCAGAATATCTGACTTCAGCATTGTTATTCAGTTAAACAAGTATGTTCACTTGGGATGTTTCCTAAATATCTGCACACATATTATGGTATTTTTGTGCTTTAAAAGAGTCAAAAACTTACATACAGCACCTTTAAGCGAACTAGTCAAGACTAAAGCCAATGTGAAGATGATGGACTTCAGTGCTGTGTACAGGTGTAGTAATGAGCAAACAAGGAAAACAAAGCACAAAGGCAAAGTATGTTTTTGTATGTTACGAACTTTTGTGCTAACATATTGATGATAATACGGTCACTTACTGCCCTGACCAAAAGGCAAAGCAGCACCAACCCGCACTAAATTCTAGGCTTATACTAGTTTTGTTGAATACAATAAGCAATCAATGTATTTATTTATTTAAAAAGCGCATTAAAGCTGAGATACAACCTGAAAGACGACAATACAACACTAACTATCACAATCATCAGCACTTTTAATAGTTTATTTTACAGACTTATAATATGCTGTCGTTCTATTGGATTTTTCATTCCAAAATGACCGCTGCGCCATCTAGTGGCTGTTTCCCAAATCGCACTAGAGTGTCGCCTCTTGGTGATTCTATGCTCTTTGCCATGACATGAGCCACAGAACACATGTGATGTGTTGAGTCACTATAAAGTAAAAGTTTATCATTTGCATGTATTTTTAAGGCTTGTGACTATGCATTTCAAGAGAGTTTGGGCACAAAAAAATTATAATGTCTGGTGAAACAAAGATTCATTATATTTAATTATTTAAACAATTTCTGCAAAACAAAATTGTTTTTCTTACTTAGAATTTGTCTTAAGCAAAAATAAGATTGCACTTTCCCACTGGCAGATAATTTAGCTTATTTTAAGGAAAAACTGACATTTCTTCTGAAGGTGAAAACAATACTTTTACTAGATCTAAGACATTTTAGATATTTGGACTAGAAACGAAAAGAAAGAAAAACATTTTTTTTGCATTGTGATTATTCAAAATACTGCAATATATGATTCAATGGTTACATTTGTCTGAAAAAATGCATGTTTAAGAAACGATGAACTGACTAAAATAAATGAAAATATTGTATGCATGCACGTATAAATGAATAAATACATGTACTGTATGGAATATTGTGTCATTACTTTGAAATGTTTTGATACAAATGTTTAACTTTTCTGAAGTATTTTTACTCAAATTAAAAAAAAGTTTAATTTATGCATTGAGATTTATAGAGATTTTAAACAGTCAATTAAATAAATGTCTTTTAGACAAATTAGAAAACTAATTGAAATACAAGTTAAAATGTTTAATTAGTAATTCTTACCTTACCCTGGTGTCAAAATGTAATATACAAATTGATGTTGTAGGCTACATGAAGAGTTCAGATGCATTTTTCTCAGGCTCCTTTGTTTATGTTGACATATTTAACTTTAAAGACCAGGAAAAGGTATTATTCTTTGCCATAAAAGTGACATTACTGAACATGCACGCAGGATCATGATTAAAATGCTCATTTTAGAGAAAAAATTCAGATGGCATTTAAAGGTTTTTGTATCTGAACTCCACATTTTAATTACCTAGCCTATTCTGTCAACATGATGTAGCCAAAAAAAAATTTTTGTGGAGTTTTTGTTATGTAGAGGAAGGACACTACACACTCATCTAAACATCATTCTCGACAGCATTGGGATAAAAATGCAAAGGTATTTCCAGCTTAATTTTAACATCAAATAACATTGCCATGATTCTATTCGTGGATTAAATCACATTCAGTATCTTGTACTTTACTTTGGTAGCTTTTAAAGGGGGATAGAGACCTAGCCTGAAGAAATAATATAAGCAAGCAGTGGTCTAATGAAATATCCACATGCGCCAACCGTTTTCCCCTCCGTTACAGCTATAGGCTAGTAGTGCACCGTCGACTGACATACAGCACCACAATACATTTCTACTCTGTAATATAATACATATTATAGCTATATGCTTTCAGGGGACTGTTATACTAAATTACTAGTGTATGCCTTACCTGTTTTATGTTGTTTTAATGTGTTGTTGGAGAGGACGGCGACCAAACAGAGCGTAAACCTGGGCGCACTTTTATTTTGAAGTCGCCATTCTAATCTCACCGATCACCCGAAAAGGCATCAAAAAGGTGTAGTGTTGTTTCTCGGTAACGTTAGGCCAAATAAAATGAGCGTGCAACAGTAGTACCATGAACAAAATCAAACCCAATTAATATCGTGTATATTTTGGATGACTATATATATAAAATGTAAACATTTCACCCGTGGATGCCAATAATATCCGGCTGCAGGCCCGCAGAACCACACACGTTTCAGGCGCACACAATCCAGCACACACGTTCTAGGCAAGCCATATATGGTAACTAACTAACTCCTTAGGAGCGTTATCGCCACCTAGTGTATTTCACAAGTACGGCGATCGAGAACGTCCGTGCTACGATTGCCATTCATTAGACTGTCAACAGTTTGGTTTCCCATTTCAGTCATTATTTCATTATTGTAAAGATCTTTTTAACATCGCTACAGTTTCTGAACTCAAATTATGTAAATCAAAATAATTGGTTAAACAATTAAGACTTTATTCACGTATCCACACACACAAAAAAACATAACAGACCGTCTAATTGTATTAAGTGTAATAAACTAATTCAGAATCTTAATGTTGTCATACTTGGTTAAAATCGTTTTGTTTTTATATATATATATAAAAAACAATAATGTGTCACATTATAAATGAATTACTATAAATAATAATTTAAAATTAATATAGTTATAAACTGATTTAAACTATCTTTTACTAAACTGTAGCAACTGTTAGTAATATATATATATATATATATATATATATATATATATATATATATATATATATATATATATATATATATATATATATATATATATATGATATAATTTATTTTAATTCATTATTAATAGTTAATTTGTTCGTATTGCTAAATTTGTTGCAACTACAATTACCACAAATTACCAGTACTTTATGGTTTAAAAACAATATATTACTTACTATAAATTACTATAGTATTTAATGTGGGAAATCATTAATGAAAAAGTTATTAGAAAATTAAGCAAATAAATACTATTAAATCGCTTGAGTAAAATATAGTGTTCACATTTATTAACTGTAAAAAGATTTTTTATTATATATAAAGATGTTATTGCCTATGCAAATTAACTTGCTATTAATTTCTTCAACCATTTTATAAATTAAAACTGTCCAATTTAGATAATTCAGCAAGGCCAGCAAACGAGTATCTGCTATATTGACTCTGTCAGATAATAATGACTGATCATCTATGATGACGGACAGAAAACTATTTAGTCTATTGAATGGCGATTAGAAACAATGTTCACCATTTGCCCGCCTCGATCGCAATATTTGTGAAACAGTAAACACTATTGTTTATTGTGTACAATATTTATCAACAATATATATAAAAATATATTGGTGACGATGCCCGAGAAGACGTTAATAACATTAACTTCCGTCGTAACCATATATGGTTTGCCTAGAACGTGTGTGCTGGATTGTGTGTGCCTGAAACGTGTGTGGTTCTGCGGGCCTGCAGCACTCACTTTCCACCAGAGGGCACTTTTGAGTTGAGCCATCCATCCACAGACACTTACCGCTTCCACGAAGCTTTGCTCAACATCATCCTATTTACTCTGCCTCATGTGGTTCCAAACACGTTTGAGCTTATTTTGGTGTATAACACAAAATACGATATTTTGAAGAATGTTGGAAGTCGGTAGCCAATGACATCCATCGTGGGAAGAAAAATACTATGGAAGTAATGGTTGCAGTTTTCCAACATTATTCAAAATATTTTGTGTTCAACCAAAGAAGGAAACTCGTTAATGTTTGAAATAAATGAAGGGATCTAAATGAGCCTAACAAATTTTTCATATTTGGGTGAACAATCTCTTTAAATAAACAGCAGTGTCACTGACAAATGATTGTGAATTCTACATACAGCCAATACAATTAACTTCACAAAAGCTTCCATGCACTGACCTGTAAAAGTGCAAGCATTTTTCATGTGACACAATGCACTAAAAAGCTGGCATTCACTGTGGAAGATGCTTTTAAAAATAGCAATATATGACAGAACAGAACAAAATGTCTGACTAATGCATAACACAGACTTCAAATTAAACAATATTGTAGATTGAAAATGAGATCATTTCCCAGGTGAATGGCTTCCAAGTGTAATTTCAGACAGACAGAATCATTTGCAACTTAAGTTAACTTTACTTATCTTTTTATTAGAATTATGAACATTATTTATGGTGACACGGTAGTTTAGTGGTTAGCACTGTCACCTCACAGCAAGAAGGTCGCTGGTTCGAGTCCTGGCTGGTTCATTTGGGATTTCTGTATAGAGTTTGCATGTTCTCCCCGCGTTGGCGTGGGTTTCCTCCGGGTGCTCCGGTTTCCCCCACAGTCCAAAGACATGCGGTATAGGTGAATTGAATAAACAAAATTGGCCGTAGTGTATGTGTGTGTGTGTGTGAATGTGAGGGTGTATGGGTGTATGTTTTCCAGTACTGGATTGCAGCTGGAAAGGCATCTGCTGTGTAAAACATATGTTGGATAAGTTGGCGGTTCATTCCGCTGATGAATAAAGGGACTAAGCTGAAGGAAAATGAATGAATGAATGAATGAATGAACATCATTTACTTGATCATTTTAAAGAAAATGGATTTACATTGTTTTTAAAGTCAACTAATCGGTTTTTACCATGTGGATTCTAAGGTAATAGCATTTTGAAAAAGAAAAATACCCCTCATCCCCAGCAGGGGTGATGAAGTTATGCTAACCCTTTAAGGCACTCACTCAGCTACTCATTAAAAAAAAAAAAAACTTGTCCTTGCAATGACTTTTGCTGCATTTAAACAATACAGATTTATTAAACAGATATATTTATTAAAATAATATTTTACTCACTAAACATATTTGGAAATTGAAAGATAATAAAATTAAATTCAAGCAAAAATAAATTACAACCTACAAAATTTCAACTAAATTCTTCAATTTTTTGCTTTTCTTGATTTTTCCTCTTTTTTAAGTTTGTATTTAATATTTTTCTATAACATATATATTTGGCTGTACTAGTTTTTGGACCGTTAGCGTAAGTTATTTAGTTAGATAAGCTCCAGTTTTGGCTTCAGTACTGACTAATCTAATGTACAGTTGAAGTCAGAATTATTAGCCCCCCTGAATTAATATTATATAATTTTGAATGGTTTCTAAAAAAATAAAATCTGCTTTTATTATAGCCGAATTAAAACAAATAAGACTTTCCCCAGAAGAAAAAAATATTAATATTTCTGACTTCAATTGTATATGCACAAATATAATCTGACTTCAACTGTATATGCATAAATATAATATTGTATAGCTTCCTATTAAAAATATGAATTTAAAAGATAGATTTGTGAGGGGTGTACTTATACAGTTGGAAGTCAGAATTATTAGCCGCCCTGAATTATTAGCCCCCCTGTTTATTTTTTTCCCCAATTTCTGTTTAAAAAAAAAATTTATGTCTAAACATAATAGTTTTAATAACTTCTAATAATAATAATAATTTCTAATAACTGATTTATTTTATCTTTGCCATGATGACAGTAAATAATATTTGACTAGATATTTTTCAAGACACTTCTATACAGCTTAAAGTGACATTTAAAGGCTTAACTAGGTTAATTAGGTTAACTAGGCAGGTTAGGGTAATTAGGCAAGTTATTGTATAACGCGGGTTTGTTCTGTAGACTATCAAAAATATATAGCTCAATGGGGCTAATAATTTTGACCTTAAAATATTTTTAAAAAAAATTAAAAACTGCTTTTATTCTAGCCAAAATAAAACAAGTAAGACTTTCTCCAGATGAAAAAATAATATCAGACTTACTGTGAAAATTTCCCTGCTCTGAAAAACATAATTTGGGAAATATTTAAAAATAAAAAAATAAATTCAAAGAGGGGCTAATAATTCTGACTTCAACTGTATATGCTGAGCACTGTATATAGTTAGATAACATGCTAAACTATTCAGAGAACTGAATGGCTAGAATAGTTTTAGTAAAAATAAAGCATAAAAACCAGCCGATTCATACTAACAATAAAACACGTACATGTAAAGTCTCTCCAGAGATTCAATTCCTGTACCGTTTTTACTCTCATTACCCAAATGTGATTTCACACATTTTTATGCTCTTTAGATTTAATCCCCTCCCAGAGATTCATCATTAGTGCTGAGCCTCATGTTTTAATTATGCCATATGCCCTCTGAGTACACTGACCTTTCCCTGGGTCAGGAAAAAATAAAATAAAATTTGCTTCATAGCTCATTTTAATCCATGTGAAGCTTCTATCACATAAGTGTTGTCATCATCAGACAGAGTGCTTCATTATTGTGTATGAAGGCAAATGTGTAGGAGGAGCATCTATCTAAAGTTATGTTAAGTCAATGTTAATTTAATGGTAATGCATGGAGATTCAGAAGTTCTAACGATAATCACACTGCCATTCTCAAATGGCCTGATTTTTTGGGCTTAATCAGAAATCCCATACTCGATGTATGTCAGCTAAATTCAATTGTCACTTGATGGCGTAATGCAATGCTCACTCATGTCTAAAAAAAAAAAAAACAGCTGAAAGAAACATGGAAGTATGAATGAAAAGAATAGAGACATGACCCTCCCAGCAAACAATTTTGCATTTAATCGACATCTAAACGTAGACAGCTTGGCTAAAACAAGGCTAAACTTGGGCTGTCAGTAAAAATCTAATAGACATCTAGCCCAAAACTAGCCTAGTCTGCAAATAGACAGATTACACAGACTTTATATGTGTAGTCATTCAGTCCTATCTATTTGATGACTAGTCTAGATTTGGCCTATTCTTAAACGTCTATTAGATTTTCACTGACAGCCCAAAATTAGCCTTGTTTTAGCCAAGACGACTATATTTAGCCATCTATTAGACATCTTTTAAAAACAAAGAAATGCTTGCTGGGCCTATTATGGACAGGGCAGAGACTGAGAATGGTTCATATTACATTTTTTAACCAAACTGTGATTGTTTATTCTCTAAAGCACATCCAATATTTGAGATGAATGGAAAGAGAAATCAGTTACACTGAATGGTGAAGCAGGCATGACTGTAAGCTTCTCTGCAGTGCAGGTTCAGACTTCATCCATGGACAGAATGTATGAGACAGACTTTTTTTCAGCAAGACAAGACAAAAATGAACTCAAACAACAGAATGTAAACCTAATAAACATGAGACAGACGTGTAAAAAAAACCCTAGAGGATACAGAAACACGCTCGCATACACAAACACACATACACAGTAAACCAGCAGGCCCAGACACTGTCATTTAGCCCAACTCAGTACTCGAAGAGCAGCAAATGCTTCAAATGATACTTCAAAAATAAGTATTTTACAGCATTTAAACAGTTTTTGAATCTTTTTTGTTTGTTTTTTATTTTTTCAGATTATATTTATTCCGTATGGTGTATATTCTTTGCCAACTACTTTTCACATTCTGACCACAGAGGAACAAGTGCGAGAGATTTGAGACATTGTTTTGAAAGAAGTCATGCACGTATAATATTTTAATCAACTTATAAAGTTAGAAAAGGGGAATGTTCAAGACAAAAAAAGAGAAGGTTTCTTCTGATGCAATCCTTTTAGAGTCGGGTTTCTTCAGCCATCACTTTTAGTCTCACTGTCTGGCAACTTGTCATGCCTAAATTACCTTTACAGATCGGAAACGCAACACAAAATCGTACAAGGCAGGCAAGAGTATGAGCTAAAAGGCATTCTCCAGTAATATTTTTCTTCTTTTAAAATAAAGAACTTGATTTTTTTTTGCACAACCATTACACAACATAACATTATATGGTCATGGTCGGTCAAGTTTCGAAATAAAAAAACTAAAAGAAAAGAAAAATGATTTTTTTTTTTTTGTCGAATTGGATCACTGTACTTTATACGCTCCAATTTCTCAAGGGAGAATGAGATTGCTTAAGGGAAGATGAGTCTTGTGTTTGTCAACAAAACATTCTCTGTTTCCTTTGTTTTCCACGTAGTAGTCAAAGAGGCGTTCTGCACCGCTAATGCAGAGGTGAACGAAAAGCAGAAGGTAGCTGAGAGGAGCAGACAGGAACGGGGGAGTGTGTGCCCAACAGAAGAAACTTTTCAAAATGGCAACCGACCCTGAGATTGCAGGAGTCCGATACAAAACACACCACAAAAGGCACTTTATCAACAACAGTGCTTCTGTTCTACTGAAATTCAAGTTGAGAGAAAAAGTGTGTGTGGAGCTCTCATTAGTGATAAAGCGACTGGAAAAAAAACAAGTGTGCGCACTCGTTTTCTTTGATTCCTGCGCGCCGAGAGTTCGCTGTCCCCATCGCAACTCGATTCCATCTTGAGCCTCTAGGCCATCCGAGAGGAATGACAAAACAACACTGAAGAAACCACAACGCGAAATATTGTAAAAAGCCGTAAAATACTTGTGGATTGCAGCAAAGGTCCAGAGCAGGCTGCAGGGCAATATCCTCCCCTCTCCATGCCTCCGTAGCGTGCAGAGGAACTTTTCTTGAGAGATAATCAGCCCACGTCGGAGGCTTGGAGTATGGCTTCTCGATAAAACATTCGAGATGCCAATAGTCCCTCCTGGCCCCCTCTGTTCCCCTCCGTCTTCCTCTGGCTCGCACCTTCAGTCCTCCCCCCCTCCTCCGTAGAGGTCTGCCAGCTTTTTGAAGCGAGGACCCCAGTCATTGAGGTAGTCGTAGTCCTGTTCCCCAGAGCTGGAGGAGTCCAGGGAGCTGACGGAGCCCGCTGTGGAGCCGCTGCCCTCGTAGTCAAACACCAGCAGGGAGTCGTAGGGAGGAGCGGTGGGGTCATTATCTGCTGCACGCAAACCCTAATAGAAGACACAGAGAACATAAAACACTGCTGTGAGGGGTCACATCAGAACAGATTTCCTTGATCGTTTCAGATGAAAGATCTTGATGCACTATGAAACGCAGAGTAACTTCCTCCTCAGTGGAAAAAAAAAAAAGTATTTTCGTGTTACTGGATTTTTTTTTCTGCGTCGGATGAATCACATCATGTCTGTGTTTACTTGTCAGTGACTTTGTTTGGCCGGTTCAGTGTTGTTCTTGTTAACTTATAATTATTAGATTCATTTTATTTCAGGTAGTTGCCAAGGTAACAGGTCAAATTTGAAGTACTTCAAGTACTTACATTGCTAAAGCTACATGTACAGCCAATTGCACACACACATTCTATATGCTCTAGTTTAGAGATGCCCAAAGTAGGGCCTGCGGGCCAAAGGTGGCCCATTGTAACCTTTGATTTGGCCCACCGTCCCATCTGAGAGGAGAGTGAGGATGATGGAGAGGGTTGGAGCAAATGCTTTTAACGCCAAATTTGTAAATTCTAATTTGACAAAACCTTTTTTGTTTGTCTTATTGCTGAGCTTCAAAAAAAGCAAACTGAAATTAAATGTTTTAATTAAATGTTGTAAATGAATCAGATTTTTAAAAAATGTAAATATTGTCACTTGACAGACAGAGGACTATGTAGAAGGCATTGGTGAGTAAATCAAGGCAAAAACTAGTGTGTTATAAATGAGATTGTTCTGTTTTTACTGTAATAAGTTCATTATAAATGTAAAAAAAAAAACTACTGTACTAATGTAAAGCAATGTTTTCTAGTCATTTTTAAATATTATTAAAGAAATTAGGAAAATACCCATGGCAACTATATTTACCTTGGTTTTTGTCCCTTCATAAAAAAAGTTAGGGCACACCTGCTCTAGTCTCAATTCCAAATCTCCAAAATGGGTGAATGGGGTATACGCACACAGACTTTTCATTTTCCGTCAGCCAGCCCAAGCACTTCCGGTGAACTGTCTTACATTCCAAAAACGCCACATTTAAGATCTGATTTCTTTAAAAATCAGCGATCCTCACTGCCACATACCAGGTCCGTAGCCAGCCTGGTGTAAGGGGTGGTTCTTTTTTCTCAAAATGTGGACCATTTTGCAGTTACTTGCCTCATTTTCTATTTATTTATGAGATTTAAATTCTATATTTTAAGCACTATTTTAGCTGGATTAGCTTGTGGGATGGTCATCATTATTACACTTCTTAATATACCAAAATATTTCCCAAAAAATTATAAGTAAAAAAAAAGAATAAATACTTATTTTTAATAATTATTATAAATTGATTATATCATTTATCGTTAGAAAAAAAAAGGAATCTGTTAAGTTTTTAATTAAAATCTGTAACCTATTGTCATTTATTAGGCAAATAACAAACTGGTCAGCACATCCAACATTCCTCAGTCAGAATTTGGCTATCTGAATAATAAAAAGTTAAAACATAATAATAATAAATGAGCTTTATGATATATCTAGCCTCTCTTGTAAAAAAGTACATCTGATTGAAAATTCATTCATAACAACAATAGCAAATTTAGTATTTAAATGAAATTTAACATGGGCCACTTTTGGTGATTTTTTGTTTCAAGATTAAGCTCCTAGATTTAGAATAAAAGTTACTTGTCAAATGTTTTCTCTATTTAAAAACAATACAGTAGTGAAGGATGACGTCACTTACTTTTCTTGCACACTTGGATGTTGAAATCATGAAAAATAATAGTTTTCATTAGCCAAAACTGATTAGCTGAAGTCACCCTGTGTGACGGTCAACAGATGATTCGGCTTGGTCTTAAAGGCTTTCTCAATGGGTTATTTTCACAATTTATGATGGTGTCACAGTCAAAATAGGACAAATAAGCTCATATATGGAAACAATTCTAGACCTTTGCTATTGAGGGGTGAGTTTTTTGAAGCACCCGAACCCCCCTGGCTACAGGCGTGCATACAATATAAAGTAGGTCTCAGACTGGACAAGAAGCACCGCGTTAAATTACATTTTTTCCCGCCATGTCTTTAAAATATGAAAATGTATTTTATGCAAGCTGTCACTGGGCTGGTTCCTTTACAGAAGGTACATGTTTGTACTTAAAGGGTACATATTGGTACGTCGTCTGCATATATTAGTACCTAGAAAATTTAAGAGGAACATTTTTGTACTTTTAAGGTACTAATATGTATCCTTGAGGCATTAATATGGACCTTTTAGGTACAAATTTGTACTTTTTGAAAAGGTACCATACAAGTCTCTTAAAGTTTTTTTCTAAACGTTCAAAAAAAAAAAAAAAATGCAATTGTTTCAGATTTCTCATGCATACTCGAAAGAAGCGAAATCACGACATCAACATCCGTTATGAAAGGTGTGATCAGGCATCATTCTGTCAATCAAACTATGTAATATGAAAACTAAAACATGGTCACACTAGTACTCTATAGAAAACAATGTTTAGTCTTTTAAAGATGTGGTGTGGCGCATCCATTGTGCAACTCCTTTGCGGGTTTCGCAGTGCACAATTGCACCATAGATTTTTGGTAGGGGTCTTTTGGTTGGGTTTTATATATTTGACAAATCAATATAAATTCTAAAATCCCAAGCTTGATCTTTCAGTGTATACTGTTGCAGTTGATGCATGAATTAAACTTGAGCAGACATTTCATAGTGCACCTTGCATTGAATAATTCCAAGAAGCTTATATGAATCAAAGTCTTTCAAATATTGTAGCTTTTGTCAGGAAAATAAGTCTTGGTGCTGTTTGATGTAGTTGACAGATTATAGGTGCATGAATTCAAACAGCAACAGTGTCAAAGTAAATGAACGTCTCGCATCTCATGTAATCGTTCAATCAGTGTTTCAACTGCAGAGAAACAGCTTGTAAACAATGTCATGTAGTATTACTTTTACCTCAGGCAAGTCATTCACTGTCCACAGCTTGTTAGTTTACTAGCGAAACAAACTGTGGAGAAGAATGTTTCTCTAAATACTTGCAGTATATTACCAGTACATTCATAGGATTTTGCTTAATCTGTACACGCTCAGAAAAAAAAGGTACACGGTGGTACAAATAATGTTCCTTAAGGAACAGTTTTGTACCTTTGTAAAAGTTGTACCATATATGGTACAGAAAAGACCTCTATGATACTGTTCTGTACCTTTTATGGTACAATTGAAATGAAGGTACACAATCGTTCTCCTAAAAAATGTACATAAATGTTGAACAACTCCTTCTTTATTACAAAATCTATCAAAATAAATATTACTGGAAAGACAAAGAAATGTTATGAATAATTTCCATATAAAAACATGCTTTGAATATCTAAGTTGTATAATAAATGTGTATTTTTTCTTGTTGTGAGATAGTAGGCAATCATGTGATCTGGAAGTGTATAAAAAGGAGCACCTTACTGTGATGAACATTGTCTGATGAAGAGCCGTGTGCTCGAAACGTACATGTGTTGTGTCAGCCTTTTTAATTTAATAAATTTGCATTTTTGGAGCTCTGGTGTTGTCACCTTTTGAAAATATATTTTGCACTTTTTGCGTTTTGGCTGAGCACCCAGTTAAAAGTGATGTGCATGCTTTTGTACATTTTTTCATATAAAAACATAAATCATCATTTAAAAGTATATGTTTAAAGAAACTCATAAACATTAATTATTAAGTTCTATTATACAAAACAACTGGTAAAACAAAACTAAACATTTAAGGCATTTCTAATAAATATTTGGTAAGCATTTTCTGATAAATCCATTTTCATTATGGATATCTGCACCTTTTGGCGTTTTGCGTTCAAGTACGCACGTGAGCTGGCAAAAGTCCCGCATAAGCAAAGTGTTCATGCAGACATTTTAGTATTGTAAAACTAATCAACATTGTGCATATCTCGTTACAATACTTGTGTATAATTCTATTTCTATTTTAAAATTAAGTAAATTAAATGAACTTTTAAGTGATTACAAAGGTATTGTGTGAACATTGAAGAAAAATGTTTTATATTGTACATAGGAGAATGTATTTCTGTAACATTTCTGTGAAAAGTTTAGCAAAAATAGATCTTTTGATTTATGTTAAAGTGTTTTTTATTCTTTATTGTAAATGGAAAATGTGCATTTACACAAAAATAAACTTTTTTAAAAACATTGTTTAATAAATGTATTTGATGTTTTATGTTTACTGAAAATAAATTGACGCAATTTGGATATAGCTAAATACCTTTAAATAGTTCTTGAAGAAACACATTTGGGGCAACCCAGTGGCGCAGTAGGTAGTGCTGTTGCCTCACAGCAAGAACGTCGCTGGGTCGCAGGTTCGAACCTCGGCTGGGCTGGGTCAGTTGGCGTTTCTGTGTGGAGTTTGCATGTTCTCCCTGGGTTCGCGTGGGTTTCCTCCGGGTGCTCCGGTTTCCCCCACAGTCCAAAGACATGCAGTACAGGTGAATTGGGTAAGCTAAATTGTCCATAGTGTATGAGTGTGAATGTGTGTGTGGAAGTTCCCAGAGATGGGTTGCGGCTGGAAGGGCATCCGCTGCGTAAAATCGTGCTGGATAAGTTGGCGGTTCATTCCGCTGTGGCGACCCCGCAAGGGACAAAGCCGACAAGAAAATGAATGAATGAATGAATGAAACACATTTGACACTGTTAAGTTACAAAGTGTATTGTCACTGTAGTGCACTCTCAGAAATAAAGGTACACAAGCTGTCACTGGGGTGGTACCTTTTGAAAAGGTACACATTTGTACTTGAACGGTTCAAATTGGTACCTCAAAAGTATATATTAGTACCTTAAAATTTTAAGAGGAACACTTTTGTACTTTTTAGATACTAATATGTACCCTTAAGGTATTAATATGGACCTTTTAGGTACAAACTTCTACCTTTTCAAAAGGTACCACCCCAGTGACAGCTCGCGTACCTTTATTTCTGAGAGTGTGGTACCTTCATAGATCAGATTTGTACCTTTGATGAAGGTACAATATTGTATCTGCAGGTTTTAAAAACCAAAGGTACATTTTGGTTTCCCATGGTACAAATCATGTCCTTAAATGTACAAACTGCAATGGTACAAATGTGTTTCTTTATCTTAAGGTACAATTCTGTTCCATAAAAAGGTACTGCCCCAGTGATCAGGGTTTGTACTTTCTTTGGTACAACATTGTACCATTTTTTTCTGAGAGTGTACAGTAAGTGATATTTGAGCTATTTATTGCATATGTTTACTTAAATCTCAACTGCAATCCAGTGTAAATAATGTGATAATGTGTTAATGTAATGAGTTTATCTAATCACATCTTGAAATTCATGTAAACATGTATTGATTCTATAACAAAAATAGCACTAGCTCAGTTTTTGTGTAAAACATGGTGTATATTCTAGTGTGTAGCTCCAGCTACTCTGCATATCTTAAGGCTGCCTAAGGTTGGGAAAGAGTAGCTTAGGTATATTTTAACAAGATTAAGTTTTAATACATCACACTTAGTTTTACACAGAATTTAATATATATTCTTCTGTGAAACCTTACTTACAATTATTTATTTATTTTTTGTCCCAGAAGGCTCAGAAGTAGAAAAATAATAATAAAAAAGGTTTAATTCTAAAGGTTCAAGTTGGAGTTAAATCACAAATTCTGAATTATTTCCACCAAAATAAACAGAGATTATACTGTAAGTGGACTCCAGGGAAGAAAATGATGACCTCTTTAAGAACGGCTTTGCAAATGAACAATGTTTTTTCCTCCGCCGCTCTGCAGGCATTAGTCAGACTTAAGGCCTAACTAGATTATGTTCCAAGATAAGAAACAGAGGGCACATACGTCAGTGATGAACTCCCCGATGTCTCCTGGGTGTGGTACCGTTGGCCGGACAGGATACTGAGATTCTAGGATAACGGGTCTCTCGTCCACTCTCCGCACACCTGCAGGCTTGCTCATTATGTGATCTAGAGACTCGGGCTGCTGCAGCTGACTGAGGTCATAGTCCTGCAGCAGAAATAAAAATATAGCAGCGCGGGTCTGAAACAAGGTCAGAAATGCTCTTGCAACAGAAAAGAAGCGGCAGCAAACTATTGAAAATTTAAAAACAGCCTTGACTTGACAATCGATAAAAACACGTACTGCGGTGTGTGACACTGACCTGATCTTCCTCTCCTCCTCCCTCTTCATCATACTTCAGAATGTTATCTCTGACGTCATCCTCAGGGTCGATCAATAAGGGTTTTGTCTGACGCTCTTTCTCCCTTCGCTTCACCCACACCACAAAGAACAGAACCATACCTTTCAAAACAAACAGAGGTGTCATTCACCTGTTTTCTGACTTTGACAAGGCATCAGATGCACATGACTTATTTAGTGCCCAAGGCAAAATAAGACATGACTAAAGAATACAGAACAAACACATTCTGACATTCAAATATAACAACTACTAAGTTAAAATGTGTCAAGTCTAAGTTAGGTTTGTCTACACCAAAGATTTGGGGTCTAAAGTCCCCGATATACTTCAAATTAGGTTCTATTTCTTTCTTTGTTTGAGGGCAAAAAGAAGTTTGAAAAGGCTGAGTGACAGTATACTGTTTTTGAAGACCCCCATGCAGCAGTAGGCGGTGTTGTAAATGTGTCATGCTGCTCTCGCATGTACCCCACTGGAACATAAGCGCACCAAATCTTTATATTGTTTTCTATTTTCTGCGTACAGACACAGAGTAGTGTCACCAGTGTGCTTACACTCAGAGAAAACAGTGTTTAGACCTTTAAATAAATAATACACCACTTCGGAGTCCTTAATATCTTGAGTTATCGTACAGCTGCAGATATATCTCAGCAGGCACAGGATTTCAGATTGACATTGTACCCCAAAGTCGTGGGACGTTGCATTTTGAGTGGAAATAAAAATTGGGTTGACGTCAGAACCCAACGTCAGACCGACAACAGTGTCCTATGTTGGACAGATGTTGGATTTTGGTCCCTTTCCAACGCAACCTAAAATCAACCAAATATCATGGTCTAATGATGTTACAGCTTGACTTTGTGTGGACGTTACCACTATGACATCTAACAGATGTTGGATTTTGGTTGCCATACTTGATAAATAAATGTCAGTCGACGTTGGATTTTGGTCACTTTCCAACACAACCTAAAATATCAACGTCACTCATCATATGTTGGACGTCAAAATAACGTAGTCCTTAGATGCTGGCTAGACATTGAATTTTGGTCACCTGACATCACATCCTATATCTAACCTAATATTAACGTCTTATGACGTTGTGTGCCTGATGGGATCTGTACCAGCTTTGTTACTTGATGGTAGCTCAAAAGTGTTTAGTAGCCAAAACAAACTCCCCCAAAAAGTTTGCTTTGGTGAGCTGTTTCCAACTGCTGAAATGAACTCAAAATGAACTTCGTTATGGCCAGATTTTGTAAAAACTGAAAATTATTTTATCATTAACTCACCCTTTACATGTTTCAAACCTGTTTGAAACAGGCTGAAAAAGCCAGAAACCTATAACCATTAACTTCCATAGAATTTGTTTTTCCTACTACGGAAGTTGATGGTTACAGGTTTTAGCTTTCGTTCTAAATATCTATTTTTTGTGTTCGACAGAAGAAAGAAACACATAAAGGTCTGGGAACACTTGAGGGTGAGTGAATGATTTTGGCCTGTTGGCATTTCTGTTTGATTTCTCTCTGTATTTGCGTGGGTTTCCTCCGGGTGCTCCAATTTCCCCCACAGTCCAAAGACATTTGGTATAGGTGAATTGAATAAGCTAAATTGGCTGTAGTGTATGTGTGTGAATGCAAGAGTGTGTGGGTGTTTCCCAGTGTTGGGTTGTGGCTGGAAGGGCATCCGCTGCATAAAAACATATGCTAATTAAGTTGGTTCATTCTGCTGTGGCAACCCCTGACTAATGAAGGGACTAAGGCAAAAAGAAAATGAATGAATTATGATTTTGGCCCGATTCAAGTCTTGTCAACTTTTTGTATAAAAAGCACAGCACTTGTACTCAATTGTGATGTCGAGAAAGACTATTTATAAGTCTTGTTTTGTCCCCTGATACCCACAATAGCCAATTGATTTTTTTCAGTCACGTGACCTGGCAGGCAAAACAATGGGCTGTAATGGCAGCTTACACTGAGATCTCCATAGGAACACAGCACAAGCTGATCAGATTTTCTGTTGTTTCAAGCTATGAAAATGTGGATCATGTCAAGAGAACAAAAAAGAGATCTGAATGCAAGCTAAATTTTGGGTCTTTGCAATCCATATACCACACCAGTCATTAAAACCATCAAATTTCTAATTCTGAGATGTTTACATCCATCTTGTAAAATAAGCTGAAACCTCACAATTCCTGAGATTTTTTTGGGACAACTTAATTGTTTTATGTTCAATCTAGTTAAATTTATTAAGTTAACTTAATCGATTAGTGTTATAACAACATTTTTTTTATAGTGTATGGTGTGTAAGTATCTGCTTTTACAGTATATTGGGTGTCTGCTTTCCTTTGCTTAGAATAATATTTGCTGCTAGGGATAATTACTTTGTTCAATTCTGCTATTCACACTTTGACTTCACATTTTTATTTAACCTATAACTGCACCACCTTAAGCTTTACTAATGGACATTGCATGTTTTTATAACAGAAACATGTTAATAAAATGTGAAGTGCTGACACAGATCAACAAAAACAAATATATTGACAGTCTTGTTTTATCATGCGAGATGCTGTGGGTCTCCCACAAATCGCCAAAGTAAAAGAAAATACGTTAGGACGTTAATAATGCTGAGAAAATCTTGACTGATAGTTAAATGAAAATTAATAATCAACAATTAAATGACAAGTTGAAAGGTTATTAATCTCCATTTACTAATGTTGTTAAGATTTGGTTTTGTTGCAGTCTCTGGATGGACCATTCATCCATTAATAAATCAAAACCATCCATCACTTACTGAGCAGTATAATGATACAGATGAGGATGGTGATGATGGCTCCAGTTCCCAGCCCAGCCACAGTCACTGCACCGATCACAGTGCAATCTCCGTTTTCATCACAGGGACACACTTTGACCTTCAGGACGGAGGTGTTGGACAGGGGAGGGTTTCCAGAGTCAGAAACCAAAATAGGAACTCTGTACATGCCTGCCTCCAGGTACGGGATCCGTAGTTTCAACTGGGCATAATTACCTACACAGATGTAATAAATTAAAATCTAAATTCAACATTTGAGGACATAAACACATTAGCTTTACTTCCAGAGCTGCCCTACTGCACTAATATTGAAACAAAAATGTACTGCAGAAATAGGAATACATTATTAATATTAATTAATATTAAGAAAAAAATCTACAGAAATTCACAGAATTAACAGCATCTGAGAAAAAAGTAACTTCCAACATGAAATTTTTATTACAAACTTAATACATGTTGGTTTCATGGTTTTAATTAATATGATATGTCTTAAATGCAAAACAAAATTAACCATTAAATGGAGAGCAAAAAATAAAAACAGGCTAAAGCAGATAACAATGATTACAAAATTAGAAAATTAAAACAATACTACTAGTCCAAAGTTATTTTATGTTCCCTCAGTTTCTCTTTTCAATCTGACATTTGTTATTATTTTGTCATTAGTGTATTAGTCCAATTAAAACAAGTCATTCTGAATGGTAACTGGGTTTAAAAAATAACCCTTAGTTTATTCATTTTTAAAAGACTACAAAAACTTCTTTACTTTAAGAGAAACACATAAATTAAAATGAAATGTATTTTGTATACTTATTGTCCTAATCATATCTAACACTTATTTTAACCTTTATATCCTTTCTGTCATGTTTGGGTCAAATCTGCCCAATTTACAACTTAAAACACTCATAAATGGTGTTTTACATCTGATTGCCTCAAGGCCATATGATATCCTCCACACTATGCACTTGAACATATAAAAGTGATGACCACCTCTTTCACTGAATTTTAAGTGTTTTAATCAACCTTGTTACACCTGTGATGTTCCTGGTCAAAAGTGACCGCCATAGGAAATTAATGGGTATGCAGACTATATTCATCCATCGAACAGAAAACATCCCCATACACACCACCCCAACTCACTCACTCACTCACTCACTACACTTACTACACACATACACTTCAGAGTGAACGATGTCTTTTGCAGGTACACATCTCTTTTACATTATTGTGCTGATTAGGACGACCGTTTTCAAGGTATACCGCGATTTGGAAAAATCAAGGTTTTAAAATTGGCAAAATTTTCTGCTATACCGTTCCTACAGTATATGTAAGATTTTGTCGGTTTTTTATGTTTTGTTTTAAGTTTTTTAGGACAACAGTATCTCCAGCAGAAAAGATCTCCAAAAATGCCTTTTCAAGTTGAAACAAATCTGTTTTTTTAAACTAATGAGGACAGCAGAAGTCAATGATTCATTTGAATTATTTAGCCTGACATGTTTACTGTTCCAAAATATATTAAATGTTTCTCAAAATAAAATAAATTGTGTTCAAAGGGGAAAAAAGTTATTGTTATTTACCCAGACATTTAAAAATATATATTTTAGAGCAGCAATCACAATACCGTAAAACCGTGATATTTTTATGCAGGGTTATCATACTATCGGAATCTTATACCGGCCCATGCCTAGTGCCGATCCTCCAGCCTGATCCCACAGGGAAGCATAACTATTTTACGTTTTGTCAGTTAATGGCTAATTCTTACAAGTTCAATTCGTACTAATTTCTTGCTTTCTTTGGGTCTAGCAGGAGCATTTTTAGCTTAGCTTAGCATCAATTATTTTTATTGGATTAGACCATTAGCATCTCACTCAAAAATGACCAAAATATAACGAGTGCTAGTTCTGCGTCCATACTCACCATCAATACTTTCAGTCACTATTTCCTACATTAGTACACTAATATAGTCTAATTGAAGGACTGAATGAAAATTTGCACTCAGTACACAGGAAAGAATGCAGTTTTGTTCGTGCTTTGCTTATTGATAAATCATTCAGATGGATTAAAATTTCAATTTCTTGGTCAGACTCTGAGATTATTATTTTAGCAAGCTGTCTATTGGTAATGAAACAAGTATTTTGATTTCTGTCATCTATTGTTCATTTTGTAAACATTTTCAGTGCCTATTTGTATTTTAACTGCAGTTATTTTATGTCTAATTCTATAAATTCATGTTTAACACTACTTTGAGACATTGTTCACATGTAAAGAATATTGAATAAAAACTTGATGGTGAAAAATGTTTTTTGTGCTAATTTAAGAGCAGTTAAAACAGACCGGTCAATTTTGACCGAGAACACTACATTAAAAGGAGGGATGTGAACACGACAGGAGGGATATTGTTGAATTGTAAAAAATATTGAAAACTTGGACCTGTTGAATACTGTCAATTTGTAATACGTAAAATCCAAATCTAACCATTAAGGCGTGAAATGGTCCAATTTCGACGGGCAGAAGAGGGGTAAGAGGGCAGCTCAAAGACATAAGGGCCGGCGTTGGGTTCTGAATCTAAATCCGAAGCTGTGATGTTGACTGGATATCCATGTCGTGACCTCTCGCAAACCAGAGCCTCTTGAGGAACCAAGACGGGCACATTGTCATTCACATCTATCAAATAAATCTGGAGTGTACCAGTTCCTGTGGCAGGAGGGGAACCTATGAGACAGAAAAAGAATAACAATAGTCAGAGGTTAGGCTTGTAAAGTTTTTATATTTGTCCTGAAAACTCTCAGTTGTGTCAGGTATAAGAAATGATAACTGCACATAAATATTTCACATAGCTGTTTTCTCTTTAATAGAGCTGGGCTCGTTCTCAGAGGACAGATGTGTAATAACTTTGCCTGAAGAAACAGACGCATCTGCACCCTACAGCTGAGTGTGAATCAAAGAAAAACCACACTGTGCAGAGGCCAGATATACACCTGCTCACTCTCACAACACAATCCGCCATCACAGACGAGGGGGGCATTTGTGGAAAACACGGCTGTTTCATTCCCAAAGCTCTGACTGAGTAACAGGCTACATATTATAAAGATTGATTCTGTCAAATTCTGTTACTAGAAGGTCCGATATCAGTCTAAAATACAAGCCGTCAACCCCGGACGTCTGTATCAACTGCTAGACAAAAGGCTAGTCCCTAAAGACATATTGATTCAGGCCAACATGCCTTTGTTCAGGGAGAACGCCTGACAAGGCCTGCCACTACACACACATTTGAAAACTTCAGGGAAAAACACACCAAGACAAGCAGATGGCCTGGTCGATTTCCTAATCATACCAATCTCCCCTGAAGTTTTCTGAGCTTGTGAAGTGATACCCCATGTTAAGCCATTTGAGTATCTTCCTTTCATAGAGACTAGCTAAAAAATAAACATGCAAATAAGGCAAGGCAAGTTCATTTATATAGCACATTTCATACACGATGGTAATTCAAAGTGCTGAGTGATCTGTTTGTTTTCAGTGATCATGTCTGTAATGTATTGAGGTCCTAGGCCATTTCAGTGATTTATAGACAAGTAATAATACTTTAAAATCTATCCTGAATGTAACTGTGAGCCAGTGTAAAGACCTGAGGACAGGTGTGATGTGCTCTGATTTTCTGCTTCTGGTCAGAATCCTGGCCGCAGCGTTCTGGATGAGCTGCAACTGTCTCACTGTCTTTTTGGGAAGGCCTGTGAGGAGTCCATTACAGTAATCCACCCTGCTGCTGATAAAAGCATGAACAAGTCCTTACTGGGAACAAAGCATCTAATTCTTGCAATGTTTTTGAGATGATAGTGTGCTGATTTAGTTACTGCTTTGACATGACTACTGAAACTCATATCTGACTCCAGAATAACATCAAGATTCTTGACCTTATTTTTTGTACAGATTTGGAATGCTAATTAAATATAAATCAAATGCATTCACTTTAAAAATGCTCTACTCTTATACGTGTCATTAAGTATGATTCATTTGAGTGAATTAGTTTGTCCTAAACATCCCTGTTCTTCATACAGTATGCATAATCTCATTTAAACAAGGTGTCATTTAAACAAAGTGATTCAGTTTAGACACACAAACACACACTTGTACAGCCATCCTTATAGCGACTTTACATAGACCTAATGATTTTTATACTGTACTAACTGTATAGTCTATCTCCCAATACCCTACCATTAAACTCAACACTCACAGGAAACATTCCACATTTTTACATTTTCAAAATACTTGATCCTCTATGATACTGAACTGTAAACTGTTTTACTGATGGAGACCAAACAATAAAATCACAAAATAAAAAAGGCAAATTCTAGTATTACTTTATTAAAAACACCAAGAAGAAAGAAATATTAAAGGTCCCATGAAATTAAAATAACGTTTTTTTAGATGTTAGTATATCAGTATTGTTTGTTTTTAAGATATCTATAAGCTAGTGTGCTCAAAACAGTGACACAATTCACGTTTAGAAGATATAAAACTGATATAAACATGTAAAGCTTGTAGCTTGTCACTTCTGCCTAAATGGATCAACAGTTTTATCCAGTTTTATTATCAAATCATAACCAATCAAATGTTCTCTTGTATCTGACATGCTTCAAGACGCTTCTCATTTGCTTTTCATTTGATGCACTTGAGCTCAACCACTATCACTGATAGAGTGGTGATAAAACAAAACGCTATTGGCTGTTGTTTAAAAGGGGGAGGGGCTACACTATGTCCCACCCCCTCTTCGTGTTTCGTTGAGATTACGCCAAACATCGAATAAATATGCTAATTTCAAAGCACTTCACGGGACCTTTAAAAACATCATTACCAACAGTTGTTTTTATGATGTGGTAATTGTATTACAGAACATTGTATTTAATATTGGAAATAAAAAAATGTCCCCACAACTTAAAGAATCCAATTACTTGTGCGCACATACACATCTCACATAAGTCGATTTGAAAATTCTGATTGTTTCTAGTGAATCTGTTAATTCCATCTCACATGTTGTGCTGAAAATGTAATTAAATTCTGGTAAATCAGTTAATTGAAAATAGTCATTCATATTATATCTTGATGATTGTAGTAAACTGTTTTTACGTAAATAAAATTATTCATCAAATTAGTTACGTAAAATGTTTTTGTTATATTAAGTAGAAATGATTATTGTCAAGCTTTGATAGTGTATTGTACTGTACATCATTCCGATAATCACACTGCCTTTAACTTGTATGCAGTTAGCTTCTTTTTGTTTGCCAATTAGTGATTTAATAGAGTAGCTTGATTGTACTTCAAATACTTGATTGACACTGTGGCAACTATAATTAAAGCTCTGGCATCTTACACAATTGGAATCTTCTATCTTTGACCAATTTAATGTAACGGCATCCAAAGTCTCATTATGGTCTGTGATTTCAAGTCAATAACAGAGGCATTTGTTTTGTTTGTCTGGAAGGCTGCTTTGCAAAACGTGCTCTTGAAGTGTTGCCATGCCCTCTTATTATAAGCAGTCCAGACAATGGGCTTAAGGAATCTAGTGTATGTTGTTAATAATGTAGATGCAGGTTGTGATATTTTGATAGGTTGCTTATTTATTACTAAGATAAATCATTTAAGTTCATGTTTATATGGGATTGTACTTTGCTATTATTTCTAGCAAGATCTGGATACACTAATGAGTCAAGATGTACCACGTTCACTGTGATTTCTTGCACCGAGCATTCAGAAGAGAGATATATTAAAAAACATCCTTAACAGTTTTTATAATGTGGTTGTCACCACCTGCATTTATTGGAAGTTAGTTTGGTAGTTGAATTGTAAATTACAGAACGTTGTTTCTACAGAACAGGATTAAGAACTAAAGGCTGAAATAACAAAATGTAGCTGCAGTGTAGGTTGTTTATATGACAAAAACAACACTTAAATTAAAGCTGCAAGCAGCGACGAAAGGGACATTGCACCCGGACTCACTATCTCCCAGTGGCTTTAGGATGACAGAGATCAGTGGACAATATTTATTTAAGCTCATACTGTATATATAAAAAATCACTGATTTATGCCAAACCTCCTTCTGTCAGCGGATGGCACTATGACTGTGACTTATTATTGGCATGTAGATGTTTTCAGGAGAGGAATCTCAATTGAACTTGAAATTTCAGGCAGTTCGGACATTGTGTGGCCGAGTTATAAGTACTTTCTCCCCCATTGCGAAACACTGAACTTTGTCAGTCCGCCACGGACACATCCTTCGATGAAATCTCTAGATCTTCACAATTTCACACCACAAAGGCCTTTGAATTAGACTGAAAGAACTTGGACTTGACCTGATGAAATTTCTAAGAGGAGTGTAAAACATAATTTCCTGTTGCCAGCAGGTGGCGCTATGACTGTAACTGGATATTGGGATGTAAACATGTTTAGATCAGAACTCTTATCAAATGTGTGGATTTTGAGGCAGATCAGACAATGCATGCCTGAGTTATAACAACTTCCTGTTGTGAGGCCACCACGGACACGCCCTTCGAAAAAACTCTAGATGTTTGCAAAAAAAAAACTCTAAATGTTTGCAATTTAACATTGCCAAGGCCTTTAGATGACAATAGCCAATTTTAGTGTTGATCTCATAAAATCCCTAGGAGACATTTGTTAAAGTACACTCTCAGAAATAAAGGTACGCAAGCTGTCACTGGGGTGGTACCTTTTCAAAAGGAACACATTTGTACTTAAAGGGTCCATACTGGTACCTCAAAAGTATATATTAGTACCTAAAAAATTTAAGAGGAACACTTTTGTACTTTTTAGGAACTAATATGTACCCCTGAGGTATTAATATGGACCTTTTAGGTTCAAATTAGTTCCTTTTGAAAAGGTACCACCCCAGTGACAGCTCGCGTACCTTTATTTCTGAGAGTGTACAATGCCTGGAAATGACAATTTTCGTATGTGTGCATGAAACGTAGCTCGGGGGCCACTCTGTCAAACGTGCATATGTGGCAGTGTCAAGCCATTTTGCCACACCCACCTCCGAAACCTATAACAAACGGAAATTTTCACCACTTTTTCGGGCTTGTTTAGACCCTCAAAAATGCAATTCATTCTAGAGAAGGAGAAGAAGAAGAAGAAATGGAGCAATTCCAATAGGGTCTACACACCACCGGTGCTCGGTCCCTAACTACAGTAAATGTGGGTTCACATAATACACTTTAGGATTTCTGAAATGTAAGCCAACTGTGTTAAGCTATACAGTTTCTCCTTTTAAGAAAGTTTGTGTAAAAAAGTGGTGGACAAGCAAATCAACTGTGATTGGACAGCAGCTTTGTTGGAACTCCTTCTTGGTTGAATAGAGCATGAGAATGAAATCCAATCAGAGTAAAAAAATGGCCCAGTGCTGATAGCTTATGAATCGATAAGCTGTGAACAGCTTTTTTTTTTGCTCTGTGAGACAAATGGGACAAAAGTTCAAGCTAACCAACTTCTCTCCAAACTGACCTAGCCAATCGTTCAAATCCATATTTTCATACACAGCAGCTTTAATGCATCGACACTCACTCAAAGTTTTCATGTAGTTCAAACTTTCCAACTTTCTTACCATTGTCCACAGCCAGAAAGGTTGCTTCATATACGTTCTTCTTCATATACGGTGACTCACGGTCCAGCACCGCGGTGGTGGTGATCCTTCCATTGGTCCTGTTGATTTTCAGCCAGTTGGCTGGATCTGACAGTTTGGAGTACCTGAAGGCCAAAAGCATTTGTTCATCAGATTACTCCAGATAAAAATCCATAAGCATCTGCAAGAAGCGACCACAGAGCTCAACGCTCAATCATAATTTATGCTGTAACAGTATGGCTGAGGGTAATAATGTAGAACTTTGAGATCATCAATCCATTTAAATGCCGTTAAAATCATATTTAGCCTGTTATGAGGATATAGCATGTGGATTATTAAGATATGTCCCTCATTCAGTCGCAGCATGGGCTCTGTTCTGATCAATGGATCTGCACAGAGAAATGTGGAAACATTTACACTCAATCAAATCACAGATGTGACACATAATCTTTCTTCAATATATGATTGGGTAATGCATCAGGCTTCTGTGCTATTAATCCAAAACACTGAAGCTAAAAACGGTTACAGCCTATTTATCTACCAGACCAGGCTTCAAAGTTACATTGATTTGTTATTGGTATTCAACTGTTGTGGTGAAGTTAGTGCTGTTGTGATATACCAGTATAACTGACTATAATGGTGATGCTTAAAAATAAAATATTGTGTTGATTATTGCAGCTACAGTATACAAGTATCCAAAATAACCATGTTATTTAAAAACCTTATGCTGTGTTCACACCAGATGCGGAATGTGCAGATAAATTGAGCTATTCGCGCGTAAATAGACGTGTGAACATTTTGAGTTTACTCGCTTCATTCGCGCGCCAAATTCAATTCACAACAGACGTGTATTCGCGTGATGGGCAGCGCTTCTGTCTGCCCAGTGACTGTAGCTTCATTGCTAAATGGCTAACATGGATTTTATTTAGAGAATAACTGTGTTTATGTGCTTTATGAAGGCTGAAAAACAGCGTCGGTACATTTGGCGCCGTGCCTGAGTCCACTAGATCCTTTCAGAGGTGCACCCAGTTTTGTGAGCTCATAAACTCCCCCAGAAACTTAACCTGGATGATGGATGCTTCTAGTGGTGCTTCTGACTGAGCCGAGCTTAGTTTGAAGAACTGCTTATGGTGTCGCGTCAATCGCACAAAACGCTCACTCGTGCCGCTTCATTCACGTCTTTGCATTGACTTAACATGTAAATCACTTGCGCTTTACGCTTCTTCCGCATCTAGTGTGAACACAGCATAAGGAAAGAACACACAATAATCCTTTTGCATGTAATATGCTTCATTCATACTTGACACCAGAGGGTACCCTCACACAGAAGGTCCACAAATGAGACAGGGAAGAGTAATGCTGTGTTCACACCAGATGCGGTATGCGCGGATAAATCACGATATTCGTGCGTAAATAGACACGTGAACATTTTGAGTTTACTTGCTTCATTCGCGCGTCAAATTCACTGAACAATAGATGCGGATTCGCGTCGTGAGTAGGACTTCTGTCTTCCCGGGGACTTTAACTTCGTTGCTAAATGGCTAACATGGATTTTATTGAGAAAGTAACTGTGTTTATGTGCATTATGAAGGCTGAAAAACAGCGTCGATACGTTTGGAGCAGTGTCTGAGTCCACTAGATCCTTTCAGAGGTGCACCCAGCTCTGTGAGCTCATAAAGTTCTCCAGAAACTTAACCTGGATGATGGATTTTCGAACTCGAGCTTTTCACGCAATACGCGCGTAAAACACGTCAATCACACAAACCGCTCAACTCGCGCCGATTCATTTAGACGAATCGCGTAATTCGTGCCGCCTCACTCGCACGTATCGCGCCGCAGGATGTCTATTCACGTCTTTGCAATGACTTAACATGTAAATCACTCGTGCTTGACGCTTCTTCCGCGTCTATTGTGAACGCAGCAAAACAACACACATGACCAAATCCCAAATGCCACACTTCATGTACTCTTCAGGTAAAAACAATAACCTGCTAATCAAAATCAACAATGTTTACAAGACATTATTCATAAATCAGTTTAGTTTAGTTAGTGATGTCAAAATGTGATAATTTGCTTGTCTAACTATTTAATTTGTCATTAATCGGGCTATATAACATTAAAAGCTAGTAAGGGTATTGCAACATGTCTGTGGGGAAAATTGTGGTTCATGTCACCCTCTGAAAATGTAGCATTTCATTGCATTGCATTGCAAGTTCAGATTACATTACTGCACATGTATTCAGTTCAATTCATCTTTATGTCTGTGGTATATTTTGTCAAAACAGCTTAACGTAAAAGAAAAATAAGCAATATGGGAACGCTTCGGGTCAAGAAATCATCTCAGTTTGTTGTATGTTTCCTCCTTCCTTACTACAAAATGTTTGCTCTGTCTAGATGTGGTTAAAATTGCAGCAAGAAGGTGTTTCTGTCACATACATGTAAGACACTTAATGCATTTAACTGGTGTAAGGAGCACAAACTTTGACGGTTGGTTTATGCTGAACTCATTTATGACCTTGCTCTGATGACAGAAAACAAGTGTATTGTCAGCTTATTTAATCGAGTTAAGAATGTGCATAATCACACTCACACTGAAAAAAAAGCAGTTATAAATGTTTGGCTGACAGAAACATTAAGCACAATAACACACGCCTACAACAGCATTTGGTTTATCTCTGTTTTTAAAGCTATTTTGAGAATCTTTGTGAAGATAGTGTATATTTATAATACAATGCTAATTGCCAGTCTTTGTTTCTATATACAATACTGTGAAATACTACAATAGGAGAATCTTTATAGAATTACAACAACCAGTTGGCACTGTAATGAAAGTCTAAATTAAAGTCTGTGTGAAAACAAAATTTACAATGTATATTTTGCTAAACACATTGTTATTCTTTAGTTAAGCAATTAATCCATGCAAGTTAATTCACTGAAAGAAATAAAACTGTTTTGGTAATCTTCACTCAAAGTCTGACCATTTGCTTCCACGCTTGCAGTGGCGGTGCTTTCTATGTTGATGTCAGTTGAACAGCTTCAGCCACAATATTCTAAACCACGCCCCTTTTACCATCAGTTTGCTACGAGGAAATGATGCGCAAAAGGAAAGCCCTGCCCCCTACTCAACATTTAATTTCAGTTGGAAGTAACTGAACATGCTGAAATAAAAGTCTAAGCAACTTCCGGTTCGATAGTACTAACCACTGAGCCACCGTGCCGACTTTTCATATATTAAGTAATAATGATCAGATAATGTGATTCATTTGCCGTTTTTTCAATCAGCATATCTCTATCATACATTCTTGTGGTTAATCATGTTGTGAAAAATCTCCCATTACAAAATTGCTAATAATCAAGCCCCCACTGATATTTAGTTTGTCTGTCATGCTGTTTTGTTTGCTAAGCACTTCTGTGCGACTTGTTTGAGCCTATAACATTGATAGATTCAGAGAGCGAGAGCGCCACAGTGTGGACTGTATTGATCGGGCTGTTCCTCGCGCACAGTGATCTATGGAGCAAGTCTACTGAAGGTCCCTCGAGTGTGTGAGTGAACGTGCATGGAGGCAAACTTTGGATCGATACTTCAAGCTGGCATCTTGCCCGCACACTTTTGAGTCATGGAAAAAAAAATCAAGAGAGATCAAGCGTGAACGACTGATAGAGAGAGAGAGAGAGACACAATAGAAGCAGCAATGTGGGGAACGGTTCGACTCATTACTCACTGACCTTTCACCCTGTTGCCTGGCAACCCAGGCACAACCAAGGGACTAGAACAGGAGAGAGTCAATTAAAAGCATTTAGCTGCTCCCAGGGGTGCTAATGGTGCGAACGATACGTGCTACATCACTTGACATACAGCACAGTATGGAAATTGCATGTACTTCTGATGCTAGCGCACAAAAGGAGGAGCTGACCTACAGCTGAGAGTGATGGATCTGTTTTAGGCTTGTTTTCCATAAAAATGGCTCTTAAACTGAACTAGTCAAATAAAGCCCTCGTGAATTTATGAGAATTTGAGAACTCAAGCATGATTCAGCAGAAAGTGAAAAGTGAAGAGAGTGGGTGGAATAGGCTAGACTTTAAGTGACGGACAGCATAGGCTGGTTTGCAGTTTACAATTCACATGTGTCACTCAGCTCATGAGTGCTTTATTTAAATGATCAATAGCAATCGCTGAGTCAGTCTGTTATTTAAGAAGACTCTAAAACTCCAGAAAAAATTAAGTAACTGTTATATTTATTAGGGCTGTGCAAAAATATCGATACATCTAACTATCGCGATAATTTCTTTTACGATAGTGTATCGATAGTCCAACCTTAAGTATCGATTCAAGTTGTGCCAAATGACCTCCTCCTCCGCTCCTGTAGATGTCGCTAACTCGCGATCAACATAACGTCAAGTAGTACGGTATCAGAAGTAAGCAAGAGTAATCATGGCATAAAATATAAAGGTGCCTCCAGCTTTTAGAGCTGACGTGTGGCTGCACTTTGGTTTTAACGCTATTAGGGTTCGGTCGATAGACAATGCCATCGTCCATCGCCGAAGGCCTATAGACATCATGATGCTGAGGCGGCATCACCGATCCTCCGCACCGTCCCCGTTGCAAACCCGCTCATAAAAAACACACACTCCGGCCCTATTTACACTGATACGGCTTAGTTTTAAAATCGCATTTCAGAACGAAAATGATCCACATCCAAACTGGCGTTTCATCTGGCATTTCTGAACAGCCCTCCGTCTGCTGAAAACGCACATCACGTGACCACACACACAGCCACAGCCACACACACACCCACACTGTCATGTGCTCGTCTGAGCTCCAGAGAACAGTGTACGGACTGTATATTTTATACAGTCATTGGTACGGACAGTTTATCAAGGATGTACCACTGGATGGCATCTCACTATAAGTTAGTTGTTAAACATGATATTTAATATTCTTGTCTCTATCTAACAACTCTTCTGTCTTTTGATTCTCTCAGGTAATGTGTCACAGCATCAGTACACTGCTTCAGTCTTTCGCTTTCACGCTTGTACTTAGTAATTTTAGTGAAAACTTCCGATATTGTTGGTTGGTTTCTGTTGGTTGTGCACCTTTTTTACCAAGCAAGTGTGTGGATGCCATAATGGCACAGTTCACTCTGCCTAGTCATGCCAGAGTCCCGCGGAAAAAAAAGTGATTGACAGGTGGTAATTTGTGTGTAACTTATCTTTATTTATTTATGGTTTGGTTATGAGTAAAACAAAGGCCATGCGGGTCAGGTAGTTGAAACGGTAGGCTACAAATAATTAATTAGTTATGAATTTATTAATTATTCATAAATAATTAATTCAACTCCCCATATGACGACGATGCCATGGTCCATCGCCATGTTTCACATTAGACATTGTACGATGCCAAATTGGTCAACATACCCTAAACGCTATACCAGGGAGTACTGAATTAGACAAAAAATAAATGTCATTTGTAAGCTTTGCAATATACATCGTTCTCTGTTCAATCACACTGTGCTTATTTAATGAATTGAAATGGATGGAAAATAAATTGGAATTGGAATTTTAATTTGTCTGCCAACTTTATCAAGTTGTCAATATAATGTGACACACATACTAATACAAACTATTGCAATATATCACAATATGTATTGTATCGCGATATATTGTATCGTGACCCATGTATCGCGATATGTATCGTATCGTAAGGCCCTTGCCAATACACAGCCCTAATATTTATGGAGCATTTACACATTTTAAATGTCAGGACAAATATATAGCAATGTATGTGTTTGTGTTTTATGTAAGTTGAGAAATGCTTAACATTACTTATTATAAATAAGTTAGTAAAAATATATTAGGATTCAATGTATACAGAAAAGGTTAAGGGTTGTAAAATGACAATCTTTTTCAACCTAATTGGTAGAGAGGTTTACTTTAACTAGGAGTGAGTGAGATATCTTTATGCCACCAGCGTAGTCTAGTTTACTTCTGAGTTCTCTATGAAATACAGCTAAATTTTATTTTTACAAAACAAAAGGGACCAACAGAGATATATTTAGAGTTTTATTTTGCGATTTTAAAGGGCATCTATTTTACCCCCTTTTCAAGATTTAAGATGCGTCTTTTGTGTCTCCAGAATGTGTCTGTAAAGTTTCAGCTCAAAACACCCATCAGATTATTTATTATAGTTTTCAGAATATTGAAATTTTCAGCTCTGAACACTTGTTCTCTTCGCCCACCGCTCAATCTCCGCCTCGGCTGCATCAGATAAACAGCAGAGTGACAGACTTGAAGGAAGCAGATCTTACTTCATGTTAGTAAGAACTTTCCCAATGATTATTTGATGTATTTGTTGTGGAGTTAATCCAAGTCTTTCTGCGACGATGAGTCACACACATTGTCGTTTATACAAAACAAACATCTGTGTCATAATATACATTGACCTTATGCCTCTGTGGGGTGGCACCATATATTATAATCCATGTATTCCATATTTTGCATTCATACGTAAACAGATGAGACTCATTTTCATGCATGGCTGCCTGTTTCTCACAACTGCTTACTCTTCTTTAAAAGGCACCTATGATGAAAATCAACTTTTGTAAGCTGTTTGAACAGAACTGTGTATGTATAATATGTCTACTGTCATATTGGAGTGATATAAACGCAACAACGTTTCTTTTTTTTGTAATTTCCTGATGTTAAAATAGGACCCAAATCTCAGTGATTTTGAGACCCACAGCAACGTGACGTAGGAGTGCGTTTCCCCGCCCACCAAATTGATTGACAGGCGCCATGTTTCTATAATAACATGTATACACATGTCCACACAACTTTTTTCTTTTTTTGCAAAATAAACTGGGAATAAAATATTAGTTACAACTCTGTGATTTTTACAAGTTTTATAAGTTTAAAACGTTTTTAAAACAGCATGTTTTTAATAAAGACAGTAAAATCGCTAATTCTTAACTGCTATAATCACCACGGCCACACGGTGTCAGTAAAAGCTAATATGTGTGTGTGTGTACTGCAAACAGCATGTGTGTGACTCATCATTTCAGAAAGGCTTGAATAAACTCCACCACAAATACATCAAATAAACTTACTTTAGTATTTTTGACTAATGAGCTGGATTTCAGCTTCATCCGAGTCTGTCTCTGTCACTGTACTGTTTATCTGACGTAACGCATGATGGGAAGCAGACACACACAAGGGAGCGGTGGGCGGGGAGAAGCAGCTTGATTTAAAGGCTACAAAACAGCCTACAAAAACAGCTACAATGAATTCAAACAACGAAATGGGATTGGTAGTTTGAGCTGAAACTTTACAGACCAAAGGCTTATCTTACATCTTGTAAAAGGGGTAAAATAGGTGCCCTTTAAAGCCTATTTCAACATAAGAGTCCCACATACATAGTGAGTATAATAAAAGCTTAGTCACACACGCATGCACGCACGCACACACACACACACACACACACACACACACAATCTTTGTTGTATCATTATTGTAATCTCAGTAGGAAACGTAGTCAGTCAAACACTGCCTGCGGCTGCATATTAATGATCTTGTCTTGATTGTCATAGTTGGTGTTTTGTTTCGATTGGCCAGTTTCTGACAAGGATTTTACATTCACAGTATTTACAGGGGAACAAGGAAACAATGGTGTTTGATGCTCACAGTATGTCATTTCCATGTACTGAACTCTTATTATTCAGTGGTGCCAAGGTACTTTATATCCAGATTTTCATTCTTCATTCTTTAAAAAGTGATTTTTTTTTTTCGAAGGGCTTAAATCTAGCTGCAATAAAGACGAAAACAGTTTAATAGCACTTCGAACAATGTGCTCCTAAAAGTCTGAGGAGTGTATAATATCACTCTTTTATGAAAAGACAAGTCAAAAGGATTAGAATAGCATCCAAGAAATCTTCATGATATTCATGATTTAGAAATTGCTGGTATTTGACAAAAAAAATAACTAATATATCGCTGAAGTGAGTTTAAAATGTATTAAATGTTTCTTAATTTTAAACCACTTGACACCGAGGCATTATCATTGTTTTGCTGAACCTCTATTTTCTTTTTTTATATCTCAGATATACTTTGTCATTGACCGAAGCATGTGTTGAAGCCAGTAAGAACATACATGATTGACATTTATGGTGACTCCGAAAGATTGACATCCGGACAGACAAAAGTAGTTCCTGTCATTTCTCTCTACCTGATAGTTTGCTGGATGAAGCGGTCTGGATCCAGAGCAGCGAAAGTAGCGAGGGTGGTGTCAGCAGGTACTCCCTCTTCAAAGCGGATGATTTTAGGGTTGGATGGGAAGACAGGAGCTTCGTTGACATCCAGTACTGTAATGGTGACACCAGCAGAGGAGGACGGCGAGGAGGGGATTCCACTGGCCAGGTGAGCTTGGTTTGAGACCACCACCATCAGCATGAAAGCTCCATTCCGCTCATAATCAACTGGCTGCACACATAATCATAAAGGATACATTTCAAAGGATGTGATTTTTAGTTCTCGTGAAATAAGACAAAACGATTGTTTGAAAAAAAAGCTAAACTGTAATAATTTCACCAAAAGATCATAACCTCCTCACTGTCAGGCTAAACTGCCTAAGAAGACTCCTAAAAGTGTTAGAAGATGAACTGAAAGTGACTCAATTTGAGTTAGGAAATGGAGTGAACTCTAATGGAAAGGTTAGGAGCTGACAAGGAGATGAGTGTGAGAGGATCATCTGTTCTGTGGATAGAAATGTGGTGTGCCGGACAGCATGTGACAATGAAAGCTGTGCAACTCTTCTAGAGAAGCTAAAACGCGTTTCTGAGGATCCTGAGATTCTATCGGTCAACACACACACACACACACACACACACACACACACACACACACACACACACACACACACACACACACACACACACACACACACACACACACACACACGCATGTTTGTTTTTGTGAAAAGTGGGTACATTACATAGGCTTCCATTCATTTTATACAGATCAAAGCGTATATTATATTGCCCTCACCCCACCCTACCCCTAAACCCAACCATCACAGGAGACAGTGTACAGCTTTACTCCCTGAAGAAACTCATCCTGTGTGATTTAGAAGCTTTTTGAGAAGTGAGGACGTCACCAATGTCCTCATATTTCACCTGCTTTTTGTAATACCTGTGTCATACCTATGTCATTATACAGATTTGTGTCCTGATATGTCACAAAAACACGTACACACACACACACACACACACACACACACACACACACACACACACACACACACACACACACACACACACACACACACACACACACACACACACACGCACACTTACACGCACACTTACACACACACACACTTTTAAATGGCAGAAAAGAGTGTACAAAACATGCACATCCAGCGCTCAGCATATACAGTTGAAGTCAGAATTATTAGTTCCCCTTTTATTTTTTATTTTATTTTTCAAATATTTCCTAAATGATGTTTAACAGAGCAAGGAAATGTTCACAGTACGTCTGATAATATTTTTTCTTCTGCAAAATGTCTTATTTGTTTTATTTCGACAACAATAGAAGCAGTTTAAAAATGTTTTAAAACCATTTTAAGGTCAAAATTATACCCCTTTAAGCTTTAAGCTGTATAGAAGTGTCTTGAAAAATATCTAGTAAAATATTATTTACTTTCATCATGGCAAAGATAAAATAAATCAGTGATTAGAAATGAGTTATTAAAACTATTATGTTTAGAAATGTGTTGAAAAAAATCTTCTTTCCGTGAAACAGAAATTGGAGAAAAAAATAAACAGGGGGGCTAATAATTCATGTACACCCCCCACAAATCTCTCATTTAAATTCATATTTTCACTTGGATGCTTTACAATATTATATTTGTGCATACACATTAGTTTAGTCAGTACTGAAGCCAAATCTGGAGCTAATCTAACAAAATAACTTGCAATAATGGTTAAAAAATTATTAGGCCAAATTTACAGGTTAGGGAAAACGTGAAATAAAATCTTAAAAAATAGCAAAAATCAAGAGAAACAAAAAATATATATACAATTTTGTTAACATTTTGTAGCTTGTAATTTAATTTTTTTTTTTTGCAATATTTTGCATAAATTTAAATGTATTAAATTTAAATTTTTCCATTTCTAAAGATTTTCTGTGACTAAAATATTATTTTAATAAATATATATGTTTATTAAATCTGTTTTGTTTATATGCACCAATATACATTACCCATATTCACTAAGATACAAATATTAATTTTCCTAAATGGGGTGTACTCATATATGCTGACCACTGTATATAAAATAAAGGCCCCCAATATGCTCATTCTTCTTTTAAAGTATTTATTTAAAGTTGTACAAAATATGCACATAGGTTTTGAAGTTAAGGCCCCAGTATATGCTCGTTCTTCTTTTAAAGTATTTTATTAAAGCTGATTCCTAGAGTCAGAGGTTTTTACCTGAAGTAAAACCTTACAGAAAGCTTGCAAACCATTTCAAATTCCCAAAACAAACATAAAAAAGAAAAAAGTTTGGCCTGATTTTGTTTGTTTCTCAAATTTCTTTAAGTTTATCAGGCCATTAAACTTCACTTACTCTAAAGCATTAGAGCAATTCAGGCTATTCAGGGAGGAAAAAATAAAAGGTGTGAATGTAAATTATTTTTAATGTCAGCTATTCACCTGCAGTGCAATCTGCAGCTTCTTCCATTATCACCCAAATTGTGTTTTTCCCTTGGTCTAACACCCAGTATGGGTCAACACATTCAAAAATAAAGTGTCAAATATTCATTGTAAGCCTGACAAATAATTAACTTCAGTGAATAATTAAGACACTGGATCCAGGGAAATGACTAAAATCACCATATTAAGCATGTCTGGCCAATGTTTGGTGATGTCATTTTCTATAGAAAACTTACATGCATGTGCAAATATGGTTGTGTAGTCTATTAATTGTTGTCAGGTACTCATGTGTTCAGTCTTTGCATAATATGCATGCACATGATGTCACCATTTTCAAAGAATTACGTTTTTGTAGCTTACATCAGTGGTTTCCAAAGTAGGGGTAGTGAGAAAATGGGGGGGGGGGGGGTCGCTTGGGATTTCCAAAAATATCATATACATTATTAAACTATTAGAATTACCATATTTTAGCCATAACCTACAGAAGATAAAAAATAGTATTTAATAGTTACATAAAAAAACAACGTGCAAATAAAAAGTCATCAGCCTTTCAAATCTCTTTTCATTGGATTGGGACCCCTGGGGTTATTACGTTAATGACACAACAATAGTGTTAGTTGTAGCAAATTGTTTTTACGGCACAATGTTAAACTTTGACACCTTTAAAGCTCTCACGTACCTTAAAAATATAAGCCACGGCTTTAAACCAATGAATATTCTTGTGCTGTAAACATTCTGCCCACCATTCTCATTAAGTGAAATTAATATTAAATTAAACAAATGAATAATGACTATAAACAATTATATGGACGTTAGACTGTTGCACTTTTTAGTGTTGTCAATAAGCTTCTTTATATAGTTTCTATTTGTGTGTGTGCACTGTTGTATGCAGTGTTTGTATGTTTATAACCAGTGATGGGGAAAGTTACTTTTGAAAGTAGTGCATTACAATATTGAGTTACTCCCCCAAAAAAGTAACCAAGTGTGTTAATGCGTTATATTAATTTTGAGTTACTTTTGTGTTACTTCTCCTTACCTTCCTGAGGTTTAATCTCTTTCAGAACTTGCAGGTGTTGTTTAACCTTTTTTTATCGAGAAGCTATGAATTTAACAACCACCTATATAACCTACACCTTCATTAACCTTAAAAAAAATGTAGGATAAAATTATATTTTGAGAACTTTCTGAACCCAGAGCTATACATGCTGTATATACACAGTACAGATTAATGAGAGCATGTAATGTGTTTGCTACTTTTGAATGTTTTGTGTTATTAGTTAATAAATTCACTGTGCATTGCGATAAAACTGCAATTAGTGCTAACATTAAATAATTTATTAAGGCAACAGATTTTAAACCTTTAAAATGTTTAATAACAAAATGAACGGTAAGATGATAAAAAACAGCCTTAAATCAAAATAAATCTTTGAGCTTTATACATTGAATAAATTGCTTCACGGGGTCTTAACAAATGTGTAAATCGATTCGTTGCCCAAAAGAGAAAAAATCGTACTATAATTACAAAACGTAGTCGCTTCTACAGTAATATTAGACAGTGGCTGCACCTCCTCAACAATAAAAGCAATAACCATTTTTTTTTTTTTTTTAGTTTAGTCGAATTAATTGTTTTACCTGGAGAACGTGAACTGATCATAGCTGGAGGTGGGGTACGGGTGTGCTTCACATCCAGTTTTTTTTTTCGATGTCGTGTTTCTTGCAGTTGTCAAAAGTTTTAATTACACATAATCTACACTTAACAACAATCCACTTCCTTTCTTCGATGAGTTCAAAATAACAAGAATCCATTGCAAAAATGTAAGTCATTCTGACTGTATGTAGTGTTGATGGGCGATTCGCAAATTAATCGTTTGTTTTAACCGGATCTTTTAAGTGAACCGGTCGAATTAGTTCATTAAATTGAGCGGAGTTGTCGTGAAGCCGTTTGCGTCTTCAGTACTAATATACCAGATACCACCTCTGACTCGAAATAAACCCATATCCTTAGATATTCAGCTGCTAGAACAGTACATAGACTCATATACAGTACACAGACTCATTTGCTGTGAAAAAGGAGACCTGATGATGATGATGAGTGCAAGCCGACTCTGTTCCCTTGCAGCACGCTCTCTCATGGAGTGTGTGATTCAACCTGACTAATATATATATATATATATTTTTTTTTTTAAGTAATGTGTTATATTACTTATTACTTTGGAAAAGTAATATTATTACATAACGTGCATTACCACAACACTGTTTATAACCACCTCAGAGGACAGCGGAGGTCACGAGTGTAAAAATGTAATAACCGTGATAAAGAAAAAAAGCTAAATACCACCACTACTACTACTAATAATAATAATTTACAGCATTATTAATACTTGAAAATTAATCCTCCAAAAGTCTCAGTAGTACATCATATCACTTTTTAGACACATTTTTTTTTATTAAAAGGCAAGTCAAAGGGAGTATAATAATGTGTGTGGAAACTTCCTGATATTTGGAGACATGAAAATAATGAATAACATGCATTCACTTCAGTGTGTTCAAAATGTATTACAGTTTACTTAACTGTTCAACCACTTGACATTGAGTGATTAAATATGTGCTTTGCTTTCTAGAGAAACACATTTTTCGGCATTGTCTAAAAACAACTTGAGTGTAATACTGAACTAAACAGATTTTTATTTCCTTTCATATTCTCAGACATACTTTGTCATTGACTCAAGTGTGTGTCTGAATGAATAAGGACTTAAATGAAATGATTAACATGTATGGTGACTCAAAAAGACTGACATCCAAAGTTTCCATAACAGACAGACAAAAGCACATCATGTCATTCATCTCTGCCTCATTGCAGATGCTGCCATTTTCGGGTCCCCAAAATGACACTATCATATAATGCAAATGAATGACCAGAATGCATAATGTTGTGTAAATGGCTCATTGAATGATTTTTGTCAGTACACTCAGTGATGATATAGAGGAGAGCAGCTGAGAAGATTTTACACATGAGCAACTTCAATAAGTATGCATAGTTTGAGTAAAAATCAAAAGATCAGCAGTCTGGGAATCAAAAATAATGTCTTACACTGAAAGCAATTGGTGAAACTCACCTTAACCACTATGACCCTGCCATCATTGGTGATTTCATCAGTGCGTATGGTGAAATGGCCCATTGGGTCTCCTCCTGTAATCCTATATACAGCGTTCCAGTTGGGTGTATGAGGCTGATCCTTGTCTCTGACTGTCAAATTGGCCACTACAACACCCACAGCATTCTCCGGGACCTCTCCTAGAAACTAAGAGGAAGAGAACAGACAAATAAAATAAGGCACTCCAATTCTTTTACTTTCTAAAAGTACTTTAAGTCTCAAAATGCACAATCAAAACATGATTTATATAAAAGAAAATGATAAATAATAGTTTAAATCCTGCTGTAAACCAGAAGCCAGCTGATTAAAGTCCAAAAAAAGACCAAAACAGGCAATGGTTTAATGCAAATAAATAAATAAATAAATAAATAATAAAATAAAATAAAATAAAATAAAATAAAATAAAATAAAATTCAATAAAATAAATAAAATAAAATAAAATAAAGTAAAATAAATAAATAAATAAATAAATAAATAAATAAATAAATAAAATAAAATTTCTACTTAAATCAAATACATACAAATAAATATTTTTTTTCTTGGGTAGTTAGTTTTGTTTTTGACAGCTTTTTGGGTTGCCTTCTGCAATATAGTTCATTGATAGGTATGATTTTGCATGAACTTGTATGAAATAACACTATGTTATCTCTATATATCCATATATTAAGTGGTTTAATAGTTTGATAGCAATAATGTAGAAGCACATAGCCCTAACTGTACAGAAACTGTAAACAGATCCCTTAAATCTGATAGGCTGATTAAACTGTTCCAGAATCAACATACAGTATACTGTATGTCATACTTTGTGAAATCACACAGACCATAGTTCATTGTACGGTAGATGGTGTAAAGGCTACATTTTGGATCGTGTTTGTTACACACTGCTCTTGAAAGAGTGTCACACACTCTGCTAGCTATACCCACAGCCCAAGGTGCAAATGTGCGGTAGGCTGTTGCACACAAACACAAGCTCATTACAGCTCAGTAATCTGCTGTTTAAAGGGGTTATGAAGTGTGTCCGCCAGATGCTGTTTACTGTAATAGCATCAACATGCAGCAGAGACTGCAGCCAGATACACACTGCTACATGCTCAGTGGAGGCTACACACTAACTGTAGATTCCCAAGATAAAAGCTACTCATTGTTTAGAGAAGTTGCAGAACAGTCAAGTTCGTCAGAGCAGAAAGCTATATATATAATATATACGACTAGTTTGCTATACTGTAATATAAGCTACTAACAAAAGCTACAAACAAGCTAACAAGGGCTACTTGGCTATTCTTAAAGGGATAGTTCACACAGAAATCAATATCCTGTCAACATTTACTACCCATTTACACTTTCGATATTATGTGAGTTTCTTTCTTCTGTTAATGCATAATAACATTTCTTGCTTAATTTTGTCATTCTGGCATATGAAACTACACCCTAAAAGCAATAAATGATCATAGTTTCATTTAAATAAAAATTAACTAGAGCTATAAATCTTATAAGTCACTATACACACACACACACACACACACACACACACGCACGCACGCACGCACGCACGCACGCACGCACGCACGCACATATATATATATATATATAAATAGGAAGTACAACTCAGTACTAGTAAGGTGTACATAATAAAGTGGCCAGTGAGTATATACAGTACATATGAAGAGTTTAGATGCAAATCCTCTAAGAACATGATGCTCAATTGGTACTAATGGGCCCAAAGTGTGCCAAAAAAACACCATTACACCACCACCAGCAGCCTGAAAAGCAAGATAGATCCATGCTTTCATGTTGTTGATGCTAAATTCTGACCCTACCATCCGAATGTCACAGCAGAAATCGAGTCTCATCAGACCAGTCAACATTTTTCCAATCTTTTATTGTCTAATTTTGGTGAGCCTGTGTGAATTGTAGCCTCAGTTTCCTGTTTTTAGCTGACAGGAAAGGCACCCGGTGTGGTCTTCTGCTGCTGTAGTTCATCCGCCTCATGGTTCGACATGTTGTGCATTCAAAGATAATCTTCTGCATACCTCGGTTGTAACCAGTGGTTATTTGAGTTACTGTTGCCTTTCTATCAGCTTGAACCAGTCTGGCCATTCTCCTCTAACCTCTGGGATCAACAAGGCATTTGTGCCCACAGAACTGACACTCATTGGATATTTTCTCTTTTTCAGACCATTCTCTGTAAACCCTAGGTTGGTTGTGCGTGAAAATCCCAGTAGATCAGCAGTTTCTGAAATACTCAGACCAGCTAGTCTGGCACCAACAACCATGCCAAATGCATTGAGTTGCTGCTATGTGATTAGCTGATTAGAGATTTGCGTTAACGCGCAGTTGGACAGGTGTACCTAATAAAGTGGCCGGTGAGTGTATATATATATATATATATATATATATATATATATATATATATATATATATATATATATATATATATATATACTAACAAAAGCTTCAATACTAATGACTAATTAGCAAATTCTTTCTATTATGGAATATTTGGCAACATAAAATGTACAACACTAAGGGTACTTTCACAATTAGTTCAATTGACCACCCCTCGCTCTGCCCCCTCTGGACTGTGGTGTTTTTTGGTTCATGGTACTTTCTGGTTCTAAGCTGTTTGCGTCATCACAGTTGTTAGGTTATGGTGGCGCAGGAGATGCTGCAAAGTGACAGGATACTGCTGTTTGAATGCCTTAAGTTTGAACTTTGGACTTTAAAAATGTAGTTTCTTTGTTAATCTTTTGTAGTCTCTTTCATTAGTTTGTAAAAGTTCAAATGAACAAGAAGGGACTCATTTTCTGCTGAAGTTGAGCAGAAATTAGATATACATTCTCTTTGCTTGAAGCTCTTCAGTATGTGTGTCAGAAAAGCGACTGAGTAAGCACATAAATACACTGGTTGACCAATTCATACTGTATGTGATTAATAGCAGCTCAATATAATGATTTGGTGCTATTGTGTTCATATCTTAAGTGAACCACACCAGACCAGCCTTTTCAGTTGGACTCGAGTTCAGAAGACATCGTTCACATTAGCTTAACAAACCGACCCTAAAGTCAAATCAAAAGTGCTAGTGTGAATGCACTCTTAAAGCTACTTATAACGTGAACCATGATCTATTCTTGAAGTAGTTATCTGCAGATACTAACAAAATAAACTAGATTGAAGCTGATTGCTTTACATACGCACTCATATATGTACAGTCAAATAAACAATATTTACGACAAATGCAACTAAAAGCTTATACACTGTAAAAATTATCTGTTAAATAACAGTTTCTGTAGTTTGTGTTTTTTATCTCGGTTTACGCTTCAACAACTAAATGAATGCTGAAGTCTATTTAACTGATTATATTTTAATCACATTACAACATTGATGCTGTAAAAGGAACTGTATAAAATTGAAAAAGTCACATTAACTATTTACCGGCAGTATATTGGTATGAGAAGAAATACAGTACCCCATTCAATTTTATACAAAGTGACTTTTATTGACATTTGGTCACACTTTATTTTGATGGTCTGTTTGTTGAATTTAAGTTATATTGCAATTAATTCTCATTAGATTATAAGTAGACTGTTAGGTTGGGGTTAGGGTTAGTGTTAGTTGACATGTACTTGCAAAGCTTTTTAAAGTCAGTTAAATGTCTGTTGAAGGAGCAGTATCAGCAGATATTAAGCAGACAGTCTACTAATACTCAAATGGACCATCAAAATAAAGTGTTACCTGACATATTAGTAGTTTGAAATAATATAATATATAAGAAATAATATATAAATAAGTCTGTAAAATAACAGAAAATTTACTGGCAGCTTATTACAAGGTTTTGCAGCATAAAATACAACACCAACCCAGACAATATATCACTTTAAACTATTAAAAATGTTCATAAAAGTCACTTTTTCCAACTTTTTAAGGTTAAATTTTGTCAGAAGAAAGATCAAGGTCTTATAATGCAGAACAAAAGCATAAATTCATTGATTCATTCTTTCAGCTTAGTCCCTATATTCATCAGGGGTCACCACAGCGGAATGAACCAACTTATCCAGCTTATGTTTTACACAGCAGATGCCCTTCTATCCACTTCTTAAGTCATGACAAATCGGTGACGTATGGAATACCTTTTCCAGGTCCAAGCCGCTGCTCATTTGAATTGAAAAAATATTAGTGTATGGCCTTTTTAGTCATATCACACATTAAAGTGAATTTTTATATAAAATCATGATGTACACAACAGTCTCTGGACTTGCTGCATCACAAATACCAACATTTTAACAATTTATAAAAAAATATATCACTTTTTGGCCATCGTATATTAGGCATGGATACATATATATATTGCAATCGTAATTTTCGAAAGTATTACAGCGCTTTTTAAAAGTTTCTTATTACCATTTGATGAGTCTCCCCAAACAGTTTGGTATAGCACTTGGACCCGGAAGCGTGATGTCACACTTAACAAGCGGATGCTGTAACCCAGTACTTGAAATCATCCATACACACTCATTCACACATATACACAATTTATTTTATTCAATTAACCTATACCACATGTTTTTGGGGGAAACCGTTTCACCCGGAGGAAACCCATGCCAACAGGGGGAAAACATGCAAACTCCACACAAAAATGCTAACTGACCAAGCCGGGGCTCGAACCAGTAACCTTCTTTCTGTGAGGCAGTGCTAACCACTGCACCACTGTGTCACCCACAAATAAATAATTAAAAAATAAAACCATGAATCATAAAATACAGAAATATGTTAAATTTACGGATGTTTTTACAGTGATAAAAAGTAAAAAACTGTACAACAAGATAACAATAA
>CAIGQS010000265.1:0-56242 GCA_903798195.1 Danio kyathit
AAATTAATACAAGTGTAACTGACGGGAGAAATATAGATTGTCATTAACAGAAAATTATTTAGCCTAATATAGGCTTCTCTGAAACTGTGAATGTTTCACTGTCATGTATTTTATTATATATAATATTTTATTTAACAGACCAGTTTGTCAGTTTGTGTGCTGAAGCATAACGGACCTTGTTTTGAACTTCACCTCAAAGATACTTGTTATTTTGTCGATAACTGACCAACAAAAATACATTAAATAACCACATTATACCACAACCAAATGCGTTTCAAAAAGATAATATAATAATAATAAGGTGTGCGTCTCCGTGGGAGCGGTCACTGCGCTAGCAGTGGTGCATAATAATTAGGTCTGCGTCTCCAGTGGGAGCGGTCACTGCGCTAGCAGTGGTGCATAATAAGTGGGTCTGCAGTGGGAGCGGTCACTGCGCTAGCAGTGGTGCATAAAAGGTGTGCGTATCCAGTGGGAGCGGTCACTGCGTTAGCAGTGGTGCATAATATAAGGTGTGCGTCTGCAGTGGGAGCGGTCACTGCGCTAGCAGTGGTGCATAATAATGTGTGCGTCTGCAGTGGGAGCGGTCACTGCTTAGCAGTGGTGCATAATAATAAGGTGTGCGTCTGCAGTGGGAGCGGTCACTGCGCTAGCAGTGGTGCATAATAAGGTTTGCGTCTGCAGTGGGAGCGGTCACTGCGCTAGCAGTGGTGCATAATAATAAGGTGTGCGTCTGCAGTGGGAGCGGTCACTGCGTCTAGCAGTGGTGCATAATAATGTGTGCGTCTGCAGTGGGAGCGGTCACTGCACTAGCAGTGGTGCATAATAATAAGGTGTGCGTCTGCAGTGGGAGCGGTCACTGCGCTAGCAGTGGTGCATAATAATGTGTGCGTCTGCAGTGGGAGCGGTCACTGCGCTAGCAGTGGTGCATAATAATGTGTGCGTCTGCAGTGGGAGCGGTCACTGCACTAGCAGTGGTGCATTATAAGGTGTGCGTCTGCAGTGGGAGCGGTCACTGCACTAACAGTGGTGCATAATAATAAGGTGTGCGTATCCAGTGGGAGCGGTCACTGCGCTAGCAGTGGTGCATAATAATAAGGTGTGCGTCTCCAGTAGGAGCTGTCACTACGCTAACAGTAGTGTAAAATAAGCATAGTGGTGCATAATAAGGTGTGCGTCTGCAGTGGGAGCGGTCACTGCGCTAGCAGTGGTGCATTATAAGGTGTGCGTCTGCAGTGGGAGCGGTCACTGCGCTAGCAGTGGTGCATAATAATGTGTGCGTCTGCAGTGGGAGCGGTCACTGCGTTAGCAGTGGTGCATAATAATAAGGTGTGCGTCTGCAGTGGGAGCGGTCACTGCGCTAGCAGTGGTGCATAATAATGTTTGCGTCTGCAGTGGGAGCGGTCACTGCGCTAGCAGTGGTGCATAATAATAAGGTGTGCGTATCCAGTGGGAGCGGTCACTGCACTAGCAGTGGTGCATAATAATAAGGTGTGCGTCTCCAGTAGGAGCTGTCACTGCGCTAACAGTAGTGTAAAATAAGCATAGTGGTGCATAATAATAAGGTGTGCATCTACCGTAGGAGCTGTCACTGCGCTAACAGTGGTGTAAAACAAGCACAGTGGTGCATAATAAGGTGTGCGTCTTCAGTAGGAGCGGTCACTGCGCTAGCAGTGGTGCATTATAATAAGGTGTGCGTATCCAGTGGGAGCGGTCACTGCGCTAGCAGTGGTGCATAATAATGTGTGCGTCTGCAGTGGGAGCGGTCACTGCGCTAGCAGTGGTGCATAATAATGGTGCGTCTGCAGTGGGAGTGGTCACTGCGCTAGCAGTGGTGCATAATAATAAGGTGTGGCGTATCCAGTGGGAGCAGTCACTGCGCTAGCAGTGGTGCATAATAATAAGGTGTGCGTCTCCAGTAGGAGCTGTCACTGCGCTAACAGTAGTGTAAAATAAGCATAGTGGTGCATAATAATAAGGTGTGCATCTACCGTAGGAGCTGTCACTGCGCTAACAGTGGTGTAAAACAAGCACAGTGGTGCATAATAAGGTCTGCGTCTTCAGTAGGAGCGGTCACTGCGCTAGCAGTGGTGCATAATAAGTTGTGCGCATGCGGGAGTCTCTATACATTTGCGGAAAACTCTCGGAACTTCGAGAGACTTGGGATGTCTACATCTGTATATATTTTAGCTGCTGTGACGCGAGCGCAGAACAGAAATGACATGCTGTTGTGTAAATAAGATATTACATACGGCTATTAAGCTTAGTTTATTAAAAAAAAGTTGTGATCTGGCGCAATATAGATAATACATTTAATGTGACCTCAGGGGAGCGGGTACAGCCGTTGGGAGGGTGGTGCGCCCCCCTTATATAATGGTAGGTGAAACACTGCAGAGGGAGCGGTCACTGCACTAGCAGTGGTGCATTATAAGGTGTGCGTCTCCAGTGGGAGCGGTCACTGCACTAGCAGTGGTGCATAATAAGGGTGCGTCTCCAGTGGGAGCGGTCACTGCACTAGCAGTGATGCATTATAAGGTGTGCGTCTCCAGTGGAGCGGTCACTGCACTAGCAGTGATGCATTATAAGGTGTGCGTCTCCAGTGGGAGCGGTCACTGCACTAGAAGTGATGCATTATAAGGTGTGCGTCTCCCGTAGGAGCGGTCACTGCGCTAGCAGTGGTGCATATAATACGGCGTTGCGTCTCCCGTAGGAGCGGTCACTGCACTAGCAGTGGTGCATTATAAGGTGTGCGTCTCCAGTGGGAGCGGTCACTGCACTAACAGTGGTGCATTATAAGGTGTGCATCTCCAGTGGGAGCGGTCACTGCGCTAGCAGTGGTGCATTATAAGGTGTGCGTCTCCAGTGGGAGCGGTCACTGCACTAGCAGTGGTGCATTATAAGGTGTGCGTCTCCAGTGGGAGCGGTAGGGAGGGATTGAGCACCGAGGATTAGAAAACGCTTAGAAGTTGGAATAGTAAAAGGTGACTGATGGTGCACTTTTCATGAAAAACTTCAATGATAGACTTAAAGAAACTGAAAGTAGTGCAAGGGAGCATTGAGGAGTAGCCAAAGGCTTGAAAGGTGTTCCTTGATTTATATCAAGTGAAATTGCAAGTCCACAGCTAATCGCTGTGAAAATAGATGGGGTAAGCTAGACATGTGATTCTGAATGATTTCTGAACAGCTTGGTGTTATTATTATTATTATAGTATATTTACTTGTTAAATTTAGTCAATTTATTTATTTTATATATTTGTCTATTATTTATCATTTTCTTTTTTTCGTTTACTTAATTTATTAATTGTTCCGCTTGCAGAACAAAGATTATGTCTCTGTATACGTTAATAGCATCTTTAAAGTGTCACGAAACACCAAAACACATGTTTTGAGCTGTTGACGGTCATATATGTGTCCCACGCTGCTATAAACACTATTAGGACACATATTTCACTAAAAAGTAAAAATTGGTTGTTTTTGCGTTATTTTGAGCAAATTCGTTCTTCCGGTTTGAGACGAATTTTTGAAGCTGCGTCACGGATTTTCACCGTATTTTGTGACAGGATAGTCTATACACACACGGCTTTCTGACGCTACCTACCGAGTGCATCTAAGTTAACGAGAAATGCGGAGGACTTTTTTCTGAAATGTTCCTGAATAAAACGTTAAAGTGCCAAACTGCAGTTACAGTCGACAAAGTAATAATTTGGCAAGTAATTGGATCACTGATGTCCATGTAAACACAGTCACTGTCTTTCTCCCCTGCGTCTGCGTGCCCAAACAGAAACTCCCATATTTGCAAATCCTTCCCTCTTTCCCTCCCCCGGCACTCCCACCTAAACAGAGCTGGACACGCCCACTTTCCTGACTTTTTCCAAACTAGAGGTGTGAAAACACCCTGCTGAGACAGGGAAGGGTTTCATGGCCCTTTAAGTTTATCCATGTTTATCCACCTAGACAATAAATCTATCTGCTGTGGGATATAGTCTATACAAGGCATTGTGATCGCCAATCGATTGATCTTGACTACCTTGTCCTGCGCTATACAGGTGTGAACTGTAGTGTTTGCTTTTATGTCGAAGTAGTACGCTACGGACGCTATAGAAATAAAAGATTAACTGAATTCATTGAATTGATGCGACCTTAAAACGGTGCACATATTATTAATGTATATACAAATAGTTTTACCTGGTTAATCTGCAAACAACACGAGGGAAGAATAGGCTTGTTATTCCTAAATTTGACGCACCACGAAAGCAGTCGCGTTGCGGGCGGTACTAACGCAGATTCTCGCTGTAAGTTAGTAGAAATGCTTCATGCGAGGGGGGGTGGACAGGGCCGTAGTGGAGACGTGCTCACGCTGTCGTGGCGAATTGGCCGATGATCGGCGCTTCGCCGTGTAAAGCGGCAGGCTGGCACTCGATTGATCTGGCCCAGCGGTTGCCGAATCTGGGGCGCAGCTCAGGTTTGCTGCAGGCTTTGCTGCGGCCGGATGGAATCGCGTCCTCGGCGCCTGGAGGAGCGGCGGCGTTGCGGGAAGGACGGCGGGCCCGAGTTAAGACCGCGGCCTCTGTTGATATGCTCTGCCGAGTTATGATGCGCTGGACGTCGGCGTTGAGTTGCAGGAGGAGCAGTGTCATCCTCATGGAAATTTGCTGTTTGGACATGGTTACAGCGATTGGAAGAGCCAATGCTGAAGTCAAGAGAAAACGGAGGCATGACGTGTTTGACTATTTATAGGGGTTTGGTCTTGAGCTAACTGGATAATAGAATGATTGTGTGTGATGAATTAAGCCGAAGTCACACTAGAGTTTGAGCTTGCGAAATTCTGTCGTACGGCGCTGCGAAAATGGGCGGGATTAAACAAAAGCGAGCAATTGCTCCATGTTTTAAATTTCTGGTTAGAGAGGTCATGTTTTGATCCTGGATTGGTCTCACGCAGTCAAGTGATGCGATTTCGCAGGTCAGAGTTCACCGCATGACAATGTGTTTCCGGTCTGACGCATTCGCGTATGAATGGAAGTCTATGGGGAGTAAAGTCCAGTGTGACCGCGGCTTTAGCCTCGTCAAAGACTGATCGTGCTCCTCCCAAAATTTGTTTATAAAACATCACTTTGGTTTTCATTTTATTAGAATTAATATAATTATTAGGCTACACAACTTCTACATAACATTGGCTCTGATTGCGTTTTTACAGATAGACTTTTTGGCTCGAAGACATTTATACCTGTTAATTTCAGTGCTGTATTTTGACAGATTTCCCAAATGGCTTCAGCTATTCTAACTGTCAGCTGGTACCAGCCTCAGTTTTGCGACTTGACTTGTGTGGCGTCTACGTATCAATGTCTGGACGACAGCAAGAGAGAGATGAGATCAGACATCAGACTCGATGTGTGGCCGCACGTCACGGTTACTTTAGTGCAAATTTTTAATATTGGCTCATCTAAATCAACTTTTCATTCGATTAAAAGCCGAAATATTGCCAGACAGACAAAGCAACCTTCAGTTTGGAAGAGAGCGGCTTCAGTGATAAAAGACGCACACACACAGGATACACTCTTAGGCCTATTCATTATTTATTTTTTTAACATTAAACGCATAATAATCAAGTGCAAAAAAAGAACAGCTGTACTTCGGAAAAAGTGATCACTGCGGTTGCCCCGATGGTTGCTCTCTGCAGCTTGTCCGTGGCACAGCATTGCTAAATCACTTTTGTTTGAATAAAAAATAGGATTATTTATTATTAAACATTGTGAGATGATGGTCGGGTGATTTTTAAAATGAGTATGCGTTGCGCATTTATGGCTATTGATCTTATCTACCCGCGACCCACTTAAACATCAAGTATCCTACTTTGATTACCTGATCAGCAGATTAATGTGAATATAAAAGAATCACGCATAACAGGGTTTTATGCGTCCCCAGTATGCAGTGTCAAGAGAGTGACTCTTTAAGGTAACGTACACTGCACTCACTTTGTGTAATGTGTAAAGTCGTGGACGAATGTCAGCGCAAGGATAACTCATTTAAATGTCTATGCTTAATCGTTAATAGATAAGGTCTGGATTCGCAGGGTTATCAACAATGTGTGTATATTTTTGGCTTTGAACAGCCTTCTGTTAAAGGTTTTTGTGTTCATCCTTGCAACAGGCAAAAAAAAACAAAACTAACAAATAAACTTCATTGAAACCAAATCTATGAAGTATCGGTACTCGGTATCAGTGAGTACACAAATTAAAATACTCATACTCGTATCGTTTTGTAAAAAAGTGGTATCGGTGCATCCCTAGCCCATAGAGTTAGAGTTAATCTGCTACCTGCTCGTCATCATCATGTCTCTCTCAGCCTGGCCAGGGTGGTGACGCTCTCTCAGTCTCTGTCTTGATCTTTCTCTGATATCTGTGTGAATATATAGTGTTAGACATATGGCAAGCCGTTTTGACTTCTATTCATTCTCAGGATATGTATTCTTGATATCAACAATTCAGTTCTTGATATCAAATAGGTAATTGTTGATATCAAAAATTTAATTGTTGATATCAAAAATTAAAATTGTTGATATCAACAATTTAATTGTTAATATCAACAATTAAATTTATGATATCAAGAATTTAATTTTCACCAGTTAAGTCACCATAGGCTGCCATTCAAATTTATTGTTGGTATCAAAAATTGATTTCTTATTAGTTAAAATGAAATTCTTGATATCAATAATTTAATTGTTGATATCAATAATTGTTAATATCAAATTGTTCATATCAAGAAATACTTTTCAACTAGTAAAGATGTTCATTATTGATAAACAATTGGTTTGTCACTAGTGACAATGTTAATTTCTGATATCATAAATGTAATTGTTACTAGTGAAATTAGTTATTTTAGATATCAAAAATTACTTCCCTAATTGCTGATATCAGAAATACATTTTTAGATATCAGAAATAACAAGTGTAACATGTTGAAATATAATTGCAGATATCAAGAATTTACATTTCAACTAGTGAAATTAATTTCTTTATATCAGGAATTGACATTTTACAAGTAACAATATAATTCTTGAAATCAACAATTTAGTTTCTGATATCAGGAATGCAGATTGTTGATATCAACAATTAACTTGTTGATATCAAGAATTTCATTTTTTATATCAAAACTGCATATCCTGAAAATTAATACAAGTCAAAACAGCTGGACATTATTTTTTGATATCAAAAATTACACTTTTGATACCAAAAATGCTGATTGCTGATATCAGGAATTGCATTTCCACTAGTACCAGCCCGAATTCTTGATATCAAAAATGACGTCATTACTCAGAGAAAAAAATTTATGATATCAAAAATTAAATTTCAACTAGTAATAAACATAATTCTTGATATCTGTAACTTAATGCTTACAAGTTAAAAATGCCTTTTCACTAGTAATAATTGTTATTTTTAGATCTCACGAATTGCTTTTTGGATACGTGCATAGTAATGACAAAATTACATTTTTGATATCAACAACTGAATTTTTGATATCAACAATTGCATTTCCATTAGTTAAAAGTCACCATAGGCTGCCATTCAGATTTAATTGTTGATATCAAGAATTTAATTGCTGCTAGTAAAAATCGGTTTGTCATATTTTAGATATCATGAACTACCTTTTTGGATATGTGCATAATTTAATGACGAGTGTCATCCTGTCATCCCTTATAGGCCGGTGTTCCGACTCTCGGGACAAACTACTCCCCTTCGCGCGCACACACATCGCACACCTGAACGCAGCACTTGTAGTTTAACCACAGTCTATCTGCCAACACTCAAGTTTTTCCAAGGAGTTTCCCGTATTTCACATTTATCTTACGCCACCCACCCATTTTGCTGTTTCTCCCGGAAAACTTGCGTAATTCCACCCCCCGGTCCTCATCTTTTTGGTACGGTCTTCCCGGCGCCTGATATCCGGTCCACGGTACTAGTTACTAAAACCACAAAAATACCGCGACCCCCCACCCCCCCACCCCGATCTCCCAGAATTTCGTAGACAAATGTTGGCAGGTACCAGCAGTTTATCATAGGCTAAACATTTTATTGATTATTTTGTTTCCACAGTTGGCACCAAGAACGTAATTATTATGTGGAGTGATTAACTTAACGAACTACACCCCTTTGCTCTTCCCAATAAACTTCCCTTTTCATCACAAGAATTATTTGTAATCTTTTGTGTAGGCTATCAGATAGCATGAGTGCTGGTAAAATAACACACAAGACATACGTGTCAATTTTCTAAACATGATATTTATACATCACATATGAAAGCGGAATAAGTAATATTTCTTTTTATGTAAGTTGTAACATGATTGTTATGATAGTACAATATTAAACAACTATTAGATAGTTGCAACTTAGAAAATCTGGAATCTGAGGGTTCAAAATAATTTATTATTGATAAAATGGCATTTTAATTTGCCTAAATTAAGCTTTTAGTAATGCATGTTACGATTCAAGCAGAAAAGTTTTGATAAATTTACAGTAGGAAATTGCACAAGCACATAATCTTTACTAATGATTTTTGCCAAAATAAAAATGAATACTTTTGACTAGGGCTGGGCGATTTTTTCGATTAATTCAAATTTACGTTTTAAGACGATTTTATTTTTTATAAAATCGAGAAATCGCGATTTTTTAAATAAAAATATTAAAGCCGCTTTTCCACTATCGTGCCAAACCGTTCTAAAACTGTTAGACAACCGTGCTGAATTGTGCTGATTCTGTGTGTTGATGTCGCGGCTCTGTCCCGCAGCCGCGTGTCTCTCCCGCGCGAGCTGCGAGACGGGCGCGCGCGAGGAGAGGAGAGGAGAGAAGGCTCGACAGGCGGAGGTCCGCTCCTTGCCTCCTTCATTCTAATCATCCACCCGCCCGCACATATTATTTATCTGATATATATATCCGCACCCGATCGCCACTTTAATAATTCTAATTCTTTGTTTTAAGCATGATGATAGGTGTAACTTTCTCCGCATGTCCGGCGGCAGAGTAACAGCTCGTTAATTCATGCTCGAGCAAATGATGAGACGGACAAAAGTACTCGATGCATGCCCTTCTTTTACTTATTTCAGTGTTTTCAGTTTCACAGTGCAAAACAGCTCCCGGGTGGAATTACTGAAGTAAACATAAAACAAAAGAGCAGCATTTTGCTAAATGCTATAGTCCTTTATATCCTGATATGCTGTGTTGATTCATTTGTTTTTTTATATTTAACTTGATGCATTCGTTATTTAATGTTTGAATACTGAAATCATTTAAATGGTTATATTTTACCATCAAAATGTAGTATATTTTATATCATTACCAACTTTTGATATAAAACCGCTGTTAATTTATTGATTGTTATGAAATAATTTAAGTGCTATATTTTTTATTAGTGAAAGTGCCCGCTCACTTTGACAAGGCCTGTCTAAATATATATTTCTGCCATGCCACTAATACAGATAAACTATTGTTGCATTATCATCGTTTATTTTTCTGTTATTTGAAATAGTTATTTCCCCTCCAATCCTTTTCAATCTTCACGTTACATTTTGGTCATTTTCTCTCCAAAAAAAAATTGCCCAAAGCTGCACAACATATGACCTCTACATAAATACGGGTGCTGTGATTTCTATTGTAGCTATGTTTAGCATCCCTACATGAGAGAGTGCCATAACCACGTTTAGTCACACAGTTGCTTTTCTTTTACAAGTGAGCATGAAAAAAACTAGTTTCAGCATTTATTTAAATTTAAATGAACAAGGTAAACTGGTAAGGTAGTTACACAGTAAAAACAAAATTAATAAAAAAAATAAATAAAAAAATCGAAATCGAAATCGTGAATCGGTCAAACTTTATGAAAAAAATCGAGATTTTTTTTTTTTTGCCATATCGCCCAGCCCTACTTTTGACCCATTCAATAGGTAAAAATACATCTATGCAACAGAAGACTTTTTTCCATTTTGAGACACGATAAGGTACATTACCTAAAGAGAAGATTTGTCAAATTTTTAGACACAATTAGTGATGTAGTTCTGTACCCTATTTTAAGTAAGGACACCATTTAATCTTTTGAGTTATAACTGATATTCTCTGTCTATTCCAGTTTGATATATTATTTTACCAAAATAACACTATGATATAGACAGGCTACAAATAAAGCATTTACTTATTTTATTTTTAAAAGACTTCTTTTATAATTTAATAGTTGTTGGTCTTAAGGTTAAACATTTATGTTACGATTATAGATTTTAAAAAATTTAAATTAAAAACTGATCTTTGACTAAACAAAAAAGTCGTTTTTGTGCAAGAATTAATTTGATACTAGTTGAAATGGAAATTCAACATGTTACATTTGTTATTTCTGATATCTGAAAATAGATTTCTGATATGAATATAAATTATGATATCTAAAATGTTTTTCTTACTAGTAACAATCACATGCACGATATCAGAAATTAACATTGTCACTAGTGACAAACCTATTCTTGATATCAAATATAAGTTTTTACTAGTAACAATTCAATTGTTGATATCAAGAATAGACGTTTGCACTAGTATCCATATGACAACTGATATCAAAAATAAATGCTTTTACTAGTAAGAATTGCATTTCTGATATGCAAAATTGACTTTTTAACTAGTAAAAAAATCAATTCTTGATATCAACAATTAAATTTGAATGGCAGTCTATGGTGACATTTAACTAGTGAAAATACAATGACAGATATCAAGAACTATAATTTTTACTAGTTGAAATTCAGTTCCTGATATCAAGAATGAACATTTTAACTAGTAAAAACTGAACTGTTGATATCAAGGATAAACATTGTTACTAGTGGAAATGAAATTCCTGATATCAACAATTAGCATTCTGGATATTAACAATTAAGTTGTTGATATCAACAATTTAATTCTTCATATCAATAATTCATATCCTGTTAAGCAATAAAGTAAAAATGGCTTGCCAGAATAGTCGTTTTGTCTTATTGCATAACAGGATGTGGATTCTTGATATCAAGAATTAAATTGTTGATATCAAGAATCAGAATTGTTGATATCAAGAATTGTATTTCTGCGAATGGTGACATCATTGCTGATATCAAGAATTAACATTGTTACTATTTGAAATGTAATATTGATATCAAGAATTACCTTTTTGATATCAAGAACTAAATTGTTGATATCAAGAATACATATCCTAAAAATGAAAAAAGTCAAAATGGCTTGCCATAGTTAGACACTCAATAACAATCATATTGTGTCCATTACTTATCATTAACACTCAGTTAGTCCGTTACCTGCTCGTCATCATCATGTCTCTCAGCCTGGCCAGGGTGGTGACGCTCTCTCAGTCTCTGTCTTGAACTTCCTTTTATATCTGTGTGAATATATAGTGTTAGACACTCAATAACAATCATATTATGTCCATTACTTATCATTAACACTCAGTTAATCCGTTACCTGCTCGTCATCATCATGTCTCTCTCAGCTTGGCCAGGGTGGTGACGCTCTCTCAGTCTCTGTCTTGAACTTCCTTTTATATCTGTGTGAATATATAGTGTTAGACACTCAATAACAATCATATTGTGTCCATTACTTATCATTAACACTCAGTTAGTCCGTTACCTGCTCGTCATCATCATGTCTCTCTCAGCCTGGCCAGGGTGGTGACGCTCTCTCAGTCTCTGTCTTGAACTTCCTTTTATATCTGTGTGAATATATAGTGTTAGACACTCAATAACAATCATATTGTGTCCATTACTTATCATTAACACTCAGTCCGTTACCTCTATCTGTATCTATATGTGTAAGAATGTTTAAATATTTTTTGCAGAATTGTTGAATCGGTTTCCACTGGGTTCATAATTAAGTGTAAAAGTGATTACATTAAGATTTATTAAGCACCAGGTTTATTAGGTTTTAATATGTTTAATTATCATTAGAAAATCAGTGGTACATTGAACTACAACAATTTGTACCTGCTTATTTCCAGAAGGTTTTTCCCCCCATTATCTGTAAAACAAAAAAATTACCTTTCAGCAAGATCACCACACATTATTTTTAAATTACAGTGGTATAATTTATTCTTTTTTTTTTTTTTAAATAGTGGCCACATGAATGTGCTAAATATTGCTAGTATTACAATGACTTATATGACACATATAATGTTTAATTCAGGATATTTTTGCTAATTGCTCCTACAAATTAGCCTAAATATATTTAAAAACAGAATAAGGCATCAACTTGATAACTTTAAAGTTTCATTGCACTTATTAATTTCACTACGATTATCATACCATACATAGAAAATATATCCATGTTACAGTTTCATAGAAAATCATTATAAATACTTTTGCCAGGTTTTCACAGCCAGGGTCACTTTTATGCTGCAAAAACGACTCGAATAACTAATTTGTCATCAAAATTGTTACCAAATTTCAGTATTTTATTTGAAGCACGTGTAAAGACCAACTAATGGTAATTAAGCTAATGCTAACGTTAGCTAAATGAGGATCAGGAAGGCTAGGTCAGACTATAAAACACCTCAGCATTGTTTAACATTAATTAAAATTAATAAAGTCTCACCTGTGATACTGATGAATCTCTTGTCCGCTGTTTTTCCTCGTTGGCTTTGTCCTATCTTCGAGCACATGTCTCGTGATGGGCTCTGAGCTTTTGCAGCCTCCGTGACAGACACGCGCTCACTTCACATAACGCTGATCAGTGCTATTGATGATAGGTTCAACTTCTTCTCCTTCAGTCGCTCCCCTCCCCCACTCGCAACTCAGACTCCCCTCCCCCAGCGCGGCAACAAGTTCACGCCAGGGTCATGTGCAGACAATATCGCAACAGACTTTTACTCTGGTTCAGCAATATCACAACGACTTTTGCACTTCATTTCACTAGGCTATATTTTAATTAATTGGGTTAATGTTGTTTTAGATTTAATATTATATCACTGTTTTACATTATCTGTAAATAAATAATTTATTATTGCATAAATGCAGTTAAATTACAAAATAAATAAAGGTGTATACAGTAGATAGAATACATTGGATGACATGGAATAAGTTGTAGGGATGTATTTACTAAAAGGGGTAAACATTTAACTGATAAAGTGGTTTTTATATCTTACTTTTTAATTAAGCACGTTATAAGTGTTACACATCTACACACATACAGTAATGTATGTATTTACATACACAGCTAAAGCATAACATTATGACCACATTTAGTTTTATATCACTGTTTTACATTATTTGTAAATATATAATTTATCATTGAATAAATGCAGCTAAACTACAAAACAAATAAAGGTGTATACAGTAGATAGAATACATTAGATTATCTGGATTAAAATGTAGGGTTGTATTGCCTAAATGTGAAAAATATTTAACTGATAAAGTGGTTTTGATATTTTACTTTTAAGCACATTATAAGTGTTACACATCCACACACATAAGTATATACATACATACACAGCTAAAGCACAACATTATAACCACATTCGGTTTTATATCACTGCTTTACATTATTTGTAAATAAATCATTTATCGTGCAGTTAAATTACTAAATATATTTAAGGTGTATACAGTAGATAGAATATATTGGATGATATGGAATGATGTAGGATTGTACTAACTAAAAGCGGAAAATATTTAACGATAAAGTGGTTTTGTTATATTATTTTTTAATTAAACACATTACAAGTGTCACATCCACAGTGTACAGTATGTACTGTATGCACATACATGACATTGTATGAGCATGACATTATAACTACAAGTAATAATGATAAAGCATGACATTATTACCAACGGCCTAATATTGTGTTGGTCCCCCTTTTAGTGTTTGCTGATTTTTTTGTAATTTCTTAAAATTAAATTTATTTTTTCAGCTTTTTTCAACACAGAATCTAGCAACACATATATTTAACTGTTTGAAATGAATATTGGGCAATATCAGGCACCTTTGTTTTATTTTCTACAAGGTTTAAAAGTTGGGGAAGGATCCATTTTTCTCAGTCCTGTTACCAAAAATCAAGTTACTTTTAAAAAGGGTGTTTTAAAAAATGTCAACTAATTATTTTGTCTTCCACTCACAAAACTGTTTATCTTTAAGAAATAGTTTGTAAAATGTTTGAATAATTTATATTTGTTACTAAAAATTCACTAAATATGTACACAAGGTGTATTTTAAAAAAAATGCAAAGCCATTTTTTATTTGTACAGGTGCAAGATTAAACAAATTGAACAAATCTTTCACAAAGTGCAAGATTACATTTTTTTAAGTCATGTAATTAAGTCAACTATTGGATAAATGATGAGCATAACACAGACTAAAAAAAGTCATTTAACCTAATTTTTTAGAACAAAAATATTTAATAACAGGAATGAACACCCAGTAACAGGAATGAATATCCAGACACTCTGTGGATGTTCAGCTTGCTCTGGTGATAACTGTGGGTTGTGTGGAGGGATGTTTGAGGGCTTTTCTGTCTTTGATGCTATGGTGCATCTCTCTCCACTTTTTGCGGCATCTGCACTTTTCTCTCTGAGGTCATTGATCAGTTTCTTCCTGCCTGACTCTAGGTCCTTCCTGTATCTTTCCGATTCAATCATTCATTCATTTTCTTTTCGACTAAGTCCCTTTATTAATCAGGGGTCGCCACAGCGGAATGAACCACCAACTTATCCAGCATATGCACTTCCAGCCGCAACCCAGCACTGGGAAACATCTATACACATTTATTCACACTCATACACTACGGCCAATTTAGCTTATTCAATTCACCTGTATCGTGTGTCTTTGAACTGTGGGAGAAACAGGAGCGCCCGGAGGAAACCCACGCCAACACGGGGAGAACATGCAAACTCCACACAGAAACACCAACTGACCCAGCCGAGGCTCGAACCAGTGACCTTCTTGCTGTGAGGTGATCATGCTACCCACTGCATATAATACATGTGATACATTGACCGGCCACTTTATTAGGTACACCTTACTAGTACCAGGTTCAACCCCCTTTTGCCCTCAGAACTGCCTTAATCCTTCATGGCAGAGATTCACCAAGCTACTGGAAATATCCCTTAGAGATTTTGCTCCATATTGACATGATAGCATCACGCAGTTGCTGCAGATTCCATGATGCCAATCTCCCGTTCCACCACATCCCAAAGGTGCTCTATTGGATTGAGCTCTGGTGACTGTGGAGGCCATTTGAGTACAGTGAACTCATTGTCATGTTCAAGAAACCAGTCTGAGATGATTCACGCTTTATGACATGGTTCGTTATTCTGCTGAAAGTAGTTGACACTGTGGTCATAAAGGGATGGACATGGTCAGCAACAATACTCAGGTAGGCTGTGGCGTTGACATGATGCTCAATTGGTACTAATGGACCCAAAGTGTGCCAAGAAAATCTCCCCCACACCATTACACCACCACCACCAGCCTGAACCGTTGATACAAGGCAGGATGATCCATGTTTTCATGTTGTTGACGCCAAATTCTGAGCCGAGCATCCGAATGTGGCAGCAGAAATGGAGACTCATCAGACCAGGCAACGTTTCTCCAATCTTCTCTTGTCCAGTTTTGGTGAGCCTGTGTGAATTGTAGCCTCAGTTTCCTGTTCTTAGCTGACAGGAGTGGCACCCGGTGTGGTCTTCTGCTGCTGTAGCCCATCCGCCTCAAGGTTGGACGTGTTGTGTGTTCAGAGATGCTCTACTGCAGACCTCGGTTGTAACGAGTGCTTATTTGAGTTACTGTTGCCTTTCTATCAGCTGGAACCAGTCTGGCCATTCTCCTCTGACCTCTGGCATCAACAAGGCATTTGCGCCCACAGAACTGCCGCTCACTGGATATTTCCTCTTATTCGGACCATTCTCTGTAAACCCTAGAGATGGTTGTGTGTGAAAATCCCAGTAGATCAGCAGTTTCTGAAATACTCAGAGCAGCCCGTCTGGCACCAACAACCATGCCACGTTCAAAGTCTCTTAAATCCCCTTTCTTCCCCATTCTGATGCTCGCTTTGACCTGCAGCAGATCGTCTTGACCATGTCTACATGCCTAAATGCAGTGAGCTGCTGCCATGTGATTGACTGATTAGAAATTTGTGTTAACGAGCAGTTGGACAGGTGTACCTAATAAAGTGGCCGGTGAGTGTACATTTTCTAATATAAGTAATGGTAACTGAAACCTAAAGATTAAAGTAAATCATCTTACATTAACAATTTTCTACATTATTATATATGCAGCAGAGTATGCAACTCCTGTTACTATTACTCAGTCCTGTTATGGCTTATATGAGTAACAGGACTGAGGGTAACAGGACTGAGTTTTCAGCATATAATTATCACATTCATGCTAAATAGCCACATGGCAAACATGCTAATGGCATGAGGATATGGAGCACGTTTTAGTGGTTTATCAAAGATATGTATTTTTAAAATTAATAAATAACATCTAAAAATTATTTCAGTAACAGGACAGTATGTCGAGACTGACCATCTCTCACACAGTTGAAATATCATCAAATATATTGAAAATAAAGGAGAAGACTTCCCCCTTTGGTCTCCCCATTGCTTTTAAAAGATCTGGATGATGCAACTTCCTGTTAAAAATATGCCTTATGGAATGTTCCAAGTTAATCAGAGGAGTAAATGTGTTAGGGTAACAGTAATGAGTGAAAACCTGGGGACACGACTAAAATGTGTATTTTATCAAAAATTTTATGACTTTTTTTATTTTAAAAATAGGAAATCATTGATTTTATATAAAACTGCATGTAAATGCAAAAAAATAATTTTTGGAAGGATTTTAAACTCAATATATTCTAGCAAATTATAGAAGCAGGGAGTGGGGACATGCAACAGCTGCTATTTTTTAGTGTTCTACATAGTTTTTAAAAATGATTTTAATTATTTATTCTAAATTTTGCAGTTTGTTAAACTTGAAGACACTTTGATTATTGCTAAAATGCATTTTAGAGTTCATTTTCATGAATTTTTATACATTTAATATTCTGGGGACATAAATGTTATCCATTCGGTGGAATGTCCCGTATATTCAGTCACCTTTCTATCAGAACCACATTAACTTCTTCAGCAGTCATGTGTGGGTCAGACGGCACGGGCCAGCTTTCACTCCCATGAGCATCAGTGAACCTTGGCTGCCTGTGACAAGCTCTGCATCACTACTGTTCCCTCCTTGAACAGATTTCAAGATGAGTTCACTGACCACTGCAGAAACACCTCACAAGAGCTGTAACTTTGGAGATGCACTGACACAGTCATCTTGCCATCACACTATGGCCCTTATTAAACTCACTCAAATCCTTACACTAGTCCATTTTTAATTCCAACACATCAACTTTAAGGACAAAATGTTCCCTTGCTGCCTAATACATGCCACCTGCTAAAAGGTGCCTTGAGGAAGAGATGATCAGTGTTATTCACTTCACCTGTCTGTGGTCATAATGTTGTGCTTGATCAGTGTGTACACGGTATATCACAGCCAGTCTGCTTCTACAGAACTAGCAGCCTAAACTAGGCTCATGACCAGAGGTGGTTAGGCCTTTGCTGTAGCTGACCGTCACCTGTAAAGCAGCTCGTCATTCATTTTAGAATTGCCTGAACTCTCAAGGACTTTAAATAGTCTCTTTTTCTTTCAAGTTGAGGACAGGGTTGCCAACCTTGTTGCTATGAAATATGGGACAAAATTTAACTAGTGTAGCCATGCAAATTAGCATATGCATTCTGTCATTGCATCATATTTACATTTACTGTTTAAAGAGTACATTCTGTACTGTACATTATTTAAAAAATGTTAAACTAAAAGCTAAATCAATAAAGCCTTCTCAACACCACTGCTGCTTCAATCTGTGGAGCAACCAATAAACAAGACATGGGAAATCACGTACAGGGTAAATCAGGCAAGCTCAACATATGGGATGTCCCGGCTATGGGGCGGTTGGCAACCTTAGTTGAGGACACGACAACTCTACCAGTGTTTTCTAATATATATATATATATATACACACAATTGTGATTTACTATGTATTATATTTCTGTTTTAGTGTTGTACTTTTACTTTGTGAAATACTTTGATCAACCTTGGTTGTTTTTAAATAAGGTTGACATTGAGAGCTGACATCAAGCCTGACTGGAAGAGTGTTTGAACGCTTCAATTTAGCTTGCATTACTCTTTTCATTTATCTCACTGGGCACACTTCACTCTCACCCTGCAGTTTTATACATCTTTCCTCCACACCACTTCTCTAGTGAACGGCTGTTCAGCACTGATGGTGTGCATGTACTCTATAAATCAATCTACTTTTTGTAATGTTAACCTGTAAAAATATAGACAGTCTTTTTTGAGTAAACACTAGGAATGCCCAGCGCTTCAGAGCAGCTGACACAGAAGCAGCTCTTCCCCCAAGCTCCATCTCCCTCTTAAACATATAACGGCTCCTTAAAAGCAATATTCTACTTTCACTACTCCTATAGTGCCTCTTGTACTTTATTATATGTTTATTATATGTACTTTTATGTATTTTATTTCAACAATTATAACACTCCCTCTACTTACAGCATTATGCATTTGCACAAGTGTAAATACCATCTGTTAATATGTAAATTCAACTATAAAATATGGTTATGTACTAAGGCTGCTGGTGACTGATGGGCTAGGGTGAAAAAACATTTGATAAGTTGTAGATATTATGTATTTTCAGACGTTCAATGAGGCTCAGGTAGAATGAGTGCAATTACATTCGTAGCTTCATGTTAAGATTAATGTTAATTAAGATAGTATTTAATTAATGATTAATATAAATTGATATATATGAAACATGAAATTATACAGTAAAAATCGAAACTAAACGGCCAGTGAAGTAAATCGAGTCATTTCATCACAGAATCATAAGTTGAGTTGAATTGAATTGTTCGAACAACTGATGCTTTCTAGAATGAACTCATAGATATAAATGGAATGAACTGACGTCTTTACGAGCGCTTAATTGATTCACTAATTCACTCGCGAGAATCATTGTTTCAGAGTCCTTTTAAACGAACATTTGTTCATATGGACACGGCTTTGTAAAGAGAAATTAGAGATTATCTTTGACTTTACGGGAAACTACAGTGACGAAACAGCAAAGTCAGCCTTTGGAGTTATAACATCAGACAAGGTAAGACACTAAACATTTCATTATTGCTCATTGAATGTCGAGAGGTGCAGTTTTGTCAAGCGATTTCATGGCGATCATATAGGAGTTCTTTCACTACATGCGGCTGATGCTCGTATGTGAAACAAAAGGCTTTTCAGATAGGAATTACATTCACTTTAACATTTTAAGGATGTTATTATGGAGTCTTAATAAACAATTTTAATGATGCATAATTTCAAATGTAATTACATTAAATCTAACTGTGAATTAACCAAGGTTTTAATGTAGTAAACGTGTAGTAACATGTTTATTGGCAAATTGACTTCAGTTGATTAAATTTCGTGAGGTAGTATTACAAACATGACATTTCAGTTTGCCAACCGGTCTCATATAGTATAGTTTAATCATGTTTTCAGGCATCCGTCTCCCCTTTCCCCTCCATACACTGTAGCAGCAGTGACTGAAATGGCCAATCACAAAAATCCTCTGCGAGGAAGCTGCGCCGTCCAATAGAAAAAATCCGCTGTCGCTCTCGCTCCTCCTCCCGAGATGCAGGATGCAGTACACGTGTGTGTCCGATAGTAGGAGCTCGCGAACACAAGGCAAAACACCAATTTTCAAGGTTACTATTGTTGTGAGGACTTTTTCTGAAATTTGCACAGCATCATGTATAGACCATTTGGAGGCCATTAAAGCATTAATATTGTGAGGACCACCTAAAATGTCCTCACAAAGAAAAATGTCCTCACAACATTGGTTGTTTCTCAATAGTCGGCCCTCACAAGTATAGCAAAACCAACACACACACACACACACACACACACACACACACACACAGACACACACACACACACACACACACACACACATATATATATATACACACACACACACCTAGATTATTATAAATGAATCATTGTAAATATACTGATTATTATTGTTTTTATTACTGTTTTATCCTAAAATGTTGGTTGTTAAATGTACAGTTTATTCTGATCTATTATTATTTTTGTATTGATTTGTATGAATAATATGATATGTTGAATAATAATAGATGTTGAATATTAATGTGATATATTGAATAATATGATGTATTGTTGATATTTAATTATAAACAAATATCTTTTTTTTCTACTACTATTTACTGTGTTTACTGTTTTGTTATTATATAAGCATGTTACTTTTTTATGTAAACTGTAGAACTGCTTTGGCAATACATTTGTAACTTTTGTCATACCAATAAAGCAAAATTACTGAATTGAGAGAGAGAGAGGAGACAAACAGAGACAGACAGCAACAGACAGACAGACAGATGCCTTCACATGACATGATGTGTGTGCAGTGTAGTGAGTGAGACGAGTGAGTGAAGCGAGTTGAAGCGTCTGGTTATGGTCTGCTGAGCTGCAGCTGGTATGAGCCCCCCACAGGAGCTCTGAGTGGGAATCAGACCTGCCCACACTCCCCTTTTACCCAGGAGTCTCCTGTACTTCATACCCATCTCCCGCCACCCTCCAGTATTGTTATTTCTGTCGGAAAACTCCAGTACACTGAAGAACACACACACTCACTGCAGGATCTTCTCTTTATTACAGTCAGCATCTCTTAACTCTCTCATACACACACACACACACACACTGCTGGTGTGTGTTACAGAACTGATGTGGCTCTAGAAGGGAATGGGCCCGTAGTAGGCAGTGTAGGCAGCGATGATTCCAGACGTGTCCATCATGCGCTCACAGGCCAAATTCACCTCACACACCTTTCTGAGACTAAGACACACACACAAATAAATCACACATAGATGATAGAAGCCAGTGTTCTGTGCATGTGTGTGTGTACCTCTCGAGCTGAAACGGAGTCAGGTCTGCAGGTGCAGTTCCAGCTCTCTTCTGTCTCATGATGGCTGAGGCCACATCACGCTTCACAAACACACCTGTGCAGAGTCACACACACACACACTATCACTTATTGCATGAATTGATGAAACTACAGACCTGTTGTCATTATTATCATCATCATCATCATCCAGAACTGAGACAGCAGAGTATGCACACTGTGTATGTGTGTGTGTGTGTATGTCTCTGTCTCCCTCTACAGATGTGCTGCAGTATTGCGGGTCATGATCAGATGGATGTGGATCAGCGGAGCTAAAGCCTGGTTTATACTTCTGCGTCAAGTGATCGGCGTGAGCCATGGCGCAAGCCTTGTGCGCAGTCGTGCATTTATACTCCTGCTGCTGTTTCTGTTGCTCTGCAATACACTTCTGAAACACTAGCTGGCAGTAGGTGTTTATGTTCCTCTGTGTTGAGATTCTTCACTGATGTTTTGTGTTTTCTGAACGCTTCCTTAATGTACAAGTGGCTCAAACTCGCTCATTTTGAGGAGGGAACCGTCGGACATGCAACAACTTTAATCATGAGGTAAACACAAAACGGCTGGCGGAGCACATGATTTTTTTTTTGAGACTCGAGTGAACAGTTCGCGCAGCGCCGCGTTTGATTTGAGTTGAATATAAAACACTTTGAAGAGATTTTGTCGGAAACAGTACGACTGTACAGACATCTTAATGATCCGTGATCACAGAAATAACCAGATGACCAATAATTCTTGGCTAGAAATAGCAACAGCAGAGGGAAAGGAGGAACATTTTTGTTAAAAAGTTTGGAAAAACCTGAGGGATGAGTGTGTTAAAGCCAAAAGAGGCCATGGCAATGTTGGAGACCCAGGTATACCATCACATGATGTTTTTCCACCAGTCACAGGTTTTACACTGATGTATATTTACAATTTAATACAATTTAATAATTACAAAACTATAATGAAGGAACAAATGATATATTTTATAACTGGAAAAGAATTATTTGAACCTGTCGGTTTTCAATATACTGATGCTGTTTCTCTGGCTTTATTGGTGATCATGGTCAGGAATGTTGGAGCATTATTACCTTTTTAGCATAAGAAGAGGACAGAAACTAGCCAGACATAATGTGTGAATTGAGTGGGTTAAATTAAAAAAAAGTCTTTAGTTTTTAGATTTTTAGTAAATGTACTTTGCTTTTATTCTTGCCCTAATAAAAATATATCTCTAGAGTAACCCATGCCATGTTGTCATTAATATTTTAATAAGTAAAACTGTCCGAGAAATGAACAAAAGCAAGTGATCCATCAAAGTTTGATTAAAAAAAAAAAATCTTGAATGGTTATAAAAATCCTTATAATCATTCAAATAAAATATAAAAACAATAAAAATAATTAGTTTAAAATCTTGAATGATATTAATGATATGACGTAGATCGGAAACTTCCTACTTCTCCGTTTATCCGTCTGACTTTACTGTCAGCTCCTTTTGACCGCCCCCCCCCCCCCTTTAGAGAATATCACAACAGTAAACGCGGCAAGTATAAAACAATGCCTGTATAAAATATGGACGACGCAACAGTGCCCATTGAACGCTTTGAGGGCACAACGCCTCTTGACAGGCACAAACTGTCACAAAAGACTGGTGAAATTAAAGCCTGGGCATGCACAGAAGGACTGCCTGATGGAACCAGAGGAGGAGCTGCGGCATCAAGCTTCCAACCAAACGCTTGATGTAAAAATCAACCACGCCCCCCTGAACTTCTCACTTGACCGCCGGTATCTGCACTATAATAAAGGCTCTAGAATACATCATAAATATAAGCACTTACATATAAAAACACTTAATAATACACGATTTATTTTAAAACCGTGTGATGTGAGCTGTTATAGCAATACATGTTGGACTGCAGAAATAAACAATCTTTCATACACTCTAACCAGAGTTAAACATACAAAAATATTTCTCTAACAGGGTTGTTGGTGTTTATTATCTTCACAGGGGTAGAAATAACATTAGTAAAATATGAACAATAACCACATGCAATTTTAGAAAAGGTTTTTGTGTTTAATTAGCAATCAACAGGACCCAAAATATAGCCTACACACCATAGATGACCATTTACCTTGCGGGAAAAATCCTGCGTTTAAAAGATAAATACAGCAAGATTTCTAAACATCAACAGGATATTTACACACCCCATCCCTGCAATAAACTTCACAGTATTAATACATCAACTGAGGTCTGAACAGCGCTTCTATATTGTTTATCAGCTTTTGCCTCCATTTCCATTTGGTGTATTCCATGCCTTCATTATATCTGGCAAAGAGGAATTTACATTCATTTTAATGTTTATTGGGAGTTTTTAAATAAAAAGCCAACAGTAAATGATGTATATAAATAATATAACATTTACAGCTCTATTAGTTATATCAGATTCTGCTTCTAGAACATTAATATTTTGGAACCGCAAATTCAGTAGATTAACTCAATAACATGCCCTACTCAAAATGCAGAGACGTCCTGTAAATCAAGCTCAAATAACCTTACAGCCCAGCCAGCAATAGCCGTCATTTCAGCGTATAGACCAGGGCTAGTCCGGCTATGTGTAACCCAGTTTTAGCCCGAATAACCTTAAATTTGGTTGCATGTTGTTGTTTTTTGTAAAATAAAGCTTATGATATTTTTGATACTCCATCATGTAAGCAAAGTTAATAACGTTTGTGAGGTACCTGCCAGTAATAGCTGTAGTATTAGTTTCTCGGTGAAGTATAGACCCAATCTAGTCCGGCTATGTGTAACCCATCTCTAGCTCAACAAAACTTTACATTTAGGCCGTACTCACACTATGTACAGTTGCCTTGAATCGGGCCAAGGCACACTTGTCCCCCCTCCCGTCTCCCCCGACGGCCCGCACTCACATTACATTCGGGCCTGGGCGCACTTCCGTCATCGATGATGCGCTGTTCAGTAAGCGCTCTCGCTCAGCACAGTGGAGATTTCTTTAGTTATATCGTTTAAGTGGTTTGATAGGCGGTGACACGCAGTCTAATATTTCACTGAACAGATCAGCCACTTTTGACGCTCATAAACAATCATGAAGTCCTCGCGCTGCAGGTATTAGGAGGTTTGCTGAAGCTGCAGCTGTGGTGCAGTGAGGGGTTTGTGTCTTTAATAATCTACGACAGTTTGTGTTCACTGAACAATACAAATGATTAATTAATCCATATCAAACAGTCCCATAAAAGTCACGTCTCGCTTTCAGTTTCGGGCTTGGGCACGCTTGCACTCACACTGTAAGCGCACCGCGCCTGAGCCCAAGTGAACCGCGCTCTGGCCCACCTCTTCCAACCGGGCCAGGGCCGCCCAAGTGTACCGTGCCTGAGCCCGATTCAGAGCACTCACACTTCTCAAACGATCCGGGAAACGGGCCTGGGCACGGTTCGGATAGCATAGTGTGAGTAAGCCCTTAGTTACCTGTCTTTTTTTGGCAAAATACCTTGTGATATGCATGATATTCCTTCAAGGAAGTCAATAGCATTTATAAGGTGTTTGGGTTTTTAATTTGTGTGTTATTTTCATAGCCTGAGCGTAGCCTTGAATTAGCTCGTCATCAGGCCGGCTATTATAGCCCACTGATAGTCTAAACCAGAGGTGGGCAAACTACAGCCCGCGGGCCATGTGCGGCCCGCTAAACACTTTCATCCGGCCTGTGAGGGAGTTTTTAAAATGCTGCTTCTGAGTAACGGTTTGGTTTCAGAATTATTAAATTAATGATGCAATACAAGTGAACGCCATTTGATGGCAGTATTGCCCACGGTACAGTTAGCGCAACCAGTATGAGATGAAAATTGTATAATAATTGCTGGTTAAATGTGTTAATTTTTGTCATAGAATAGATTTTCCATGCATACATCCACTTTAAAGTTATTTTAATCAAAGATTTGTGGTTTCATCAAGTTTTATGATGATTGATCTGTATATTCTAAAAGCAGAGTAAATTAGATTACTGTACATTTGACTGAAGAGTAAACTTGATGAATTATTTTTAATGTGTTAATAGGAGATTTTGTCTATCAGACCATATCTTTTCTATTCTTCACTGTAAAAATATTATTATTATTATTATATTATATAAGGGATTATTTTACTGTTTTATGATGATAATAAGTAAATATAAATAGCAGTGCAAATTAATTTGACTTGTAAATTTGACTCAATAATAACTATTTAAAAATCTGTTTTGTGTTAATGTGACATGATTCTGTCCAATATTACATGTTGCATGCATACTGCCACTATAAATAAAAGGTGTTTTTTAAAGGATTTGACATGTGGCCTTCACTTGGTTTGCAAAACTTGATGTGGCCCTCGGCTTTAAAAAGTTTGCCCACCACTGGCCTAAACTGATTCACTGTAGTATTTGGCCGTGCAGCGCGTGCAATGGTAAATACATCATGTCCACATTATCAATATTACAAGTGTTAAGGTGTAATTTGGTGACATGTTCTATAGTCATCATTCAGCTCTGAATTAGATCGGCTTTACACACCTCGCAAAATTGACATGAAAATTTGAATTGTAGACTTACTGCCTTTTTATTTTGAGTTAAAAATGAATATGCTATACTATATCTTATATATAATATCTTATATATCTTACGGTAGAACAAGCCAGATCTAATCAGTTAAGCAAAATTGACGCAGCTCCATACTCCACACGATAGATGGCGCTATTGCACATTTGTCGAGTCGGCTGACATGGACCAGCAAATCACGAGGAAGAAAGCTGTTGTCGTTTGAAATTTGTAGCGCTGTGGATTGCGAGCGCGAGTGCCCTGCAAGGTAAGTGTAATCTGCTTTAATATCATGTTGTTTGGCAATGTTTTTCATTATATGTGCATGTCTTAATGTAGTATTACAATTCAGTCCATACATCTTAGACGAAAATAAAAATGGTGTGAGGGAGTGTTAACGTTACCTTTTAAACACGAAGTTAAAAAGTTCTGTGATTAAGTGCATTTATTTTGTAGATTGTGAGTCGTCTTTATTAAAATGCCTCATGAAGTCAATAAAGTCAGTGAAGAGGTGACACTTCTGCAGTTCTAGCTTTTATAAGAATTGTTTACTTGTGATTTCATAACAAAAGAGACACATTTTAAACACAAACAGCAATTTAATTCAGTTTTTAGTCATTTGTCTCTTACAGAAAACTAATTGAAGCATAATTTGACAAGAAAGCCTCCTCTATTGTGTATGCTGCTACAAGCTTATTGATTTAGATTTGATAAATAAACTTGACTATTTTATGGAAAATTCTTGTGCACTATAAAATGTATTCAATTTTATTATTATTTGTTTAATACTAGTGCAATCAATAAACGTTTATTATTATTTATTTTGTCCTTTATTATTTGCGATATAGGATATGTATGCAGTTTGCATTTTATTCAAATGTTTGCCGTTTTATCAACACAAATGTTTGTAATAACGTTAACAAAGGTGAGGTTTTATATAATGAAGATTTAAATCGCGCCAGCTCCAGGCCGCAGTGCACATTACGCAAAAGACACGATGTACACATGCGTAGCCTAATTCACGTGCATAAAACCAAATTCACGTGCGTTAAATATTTATACATATTCACAAAAACAATTCACGTGCACAAAATAAAAATACATATTCATAAAATACGTTTCACAAATGCAAAACACCATTTGCAAGTGTATAAGAGTTCAAAAAGTTTTGAATGTTTAAATCTTGTGAGTTCATCCTGAATGAGAATGTGCAAATCCTCTTTCACGTACGACTCCCCCTGGATACGTGTGTGTGTGTGTATTTTTCAGACTGTCCTGGCAGAAGCAGGCAACTCGTATCTTTCAGCCAATCAGATGAGAGCTGTATTCGAGGTCACTCACTCTGTGCTCCTTTTGCACAGACGGTTCCACTCCAGCATGGCGAACGGAGAAGGAGAAGGGCAGGCTTCAAGCATTAAATTCCCTGACTTTCACTGACTAAACACTTAACTTACATTATATCTGATGAACGTAAACAGGCTGTTGTTGTGCTTTAGTTGCCTTATATGTAAAATACACCCTATCATTTGGTAATAAATATATAAATAATCATTTTAGCCGATTCTTACGAGTTGGATTTCTTTATTAAGCCAGAAACTAAAAAAATTGACAATGAAAATATGACAGCATAAATTAAGTGCTTATTTGCTTATCACGGGCTGTGGTAAACTTATTATCTCCTTTTCTCAGAAGGTGAAAATCAAGCATAAATCAGGCTGAAACTCCTGTAGTCTCAGCTGTAGGCTTTATTTGACTGGATTTGATTGAGGCAGCGACTCTGAACACAAAACTAAAGTGCTGTCCAGCTGAAGATTCTGATTTGCTGGTGGTCAAGGACATTATAGCCTAATAAAATAAATGAGTAGGCTATTGTGAAAGTGGTATGATCTGTTATTCTGCATGAACTTTTTTCAGCATTAAATGCAATGTCTTATTTTGGTAGTGTCGTGTGTTCTGTTAGTTTCAGCTTTGCTTTGGTCTACGTGGATCCACGGGAGGAATGAGCCACGACAGATGATCGTCTTTTCCGTATAACTTTTACTTAACGTCTTGAACAACGTAGATATACACAGTTCACTCACACAGTACAAGTGGCATAAACACACAGCTTACACGTCACTGTTCCTGCTATTTGGTGCTCTGCTCTTGCTTCGGCACAGAACGGTGCGATGAACTTCCCGTACACAACGTAACTCAGTGCATTCTCTGTGATTGACATAACTAAACAGCCAATAGAAATGAGAACAGAATAAACACCGTGAATATGATTAAAGGGACTATGCTCTCCTATACAGTAGTTTTGTAGCCTAATTTTGTTTAGGCGATCATTTGGAGTTTTACGTTTTAAAGGTCTGAAACATCAGCAGGACATGTTGATCTTATTTGCAGTGTTGGGAGAAAGTAATACATTACAATCTAAAGTCACTGAAGACTTTAAAAGGAGCTAAATGTGTTACTTTAAGGAAAGTAATGTGAAAGTAGTCTATTGGTTTTGTTATTTTTGCGTTTAAAAAAGGGTAAGGTTTATTTAAAATGCTGCTTATTTGCGGTTATTATTGAACATTTACACTTTATTTTATAAATGGGCTTAATTCATGCTTGTACTACATTTTATTTAAATTAAATGTAGAATATTTAGTTGCCTCATCACTCCTGATCTGAATGCGCCACCTACTGGAATGATTTAGCATTTTTAGTCTGCAAAGTCTTTTCTGCAGGAGTGTGCATAATTTCACAAAGTCAAGATGAGTTTTAATGATGTTTTATGTATTTTATTATTTAAAATAAGAAATATAATTTAAATAAACAATTACTCAAGCTAGCTAATGGCCACCACGGTGTGGATCACCAGTTAATAATACAGTGCAGTGGTTGCCTGTAATTTAATTGCAGATAAGTTTACTACAGCCCGTGATAAGCAAATAAACACTTTATGTTGTCATATTTTCATTGACCGACCTGGAAATAATCGCATCAGTTTATCTTAATCATTTTTATCTATAATTGTAATCTATGATTTTATTATCTATAATAATCTTAAAGTATAATTTTTTTCATTAGCCACAAGTTATTCTGTGTGTGGTAAGCTATTCATGACCCAGATGACAAATAATAAAATAACAAACCAATAGGCTTATCAATGATAGTAAGGATAATAAAAAATAAATGAATAAATGAAAACGTCATTTATTATAACTGAGTGATTCTCCTCAGCTCTTCTCTTCGGTGATGCGGCTGTAGGTTGGAGGGCAGCTTATCAGAGCAGTGATCAGCCCGATTTAAAATCATGAACAGCATCAAACATGTTTGAAATGATCCGAGAGGCTCTGATTTGTGTTGAAAAAGATCCCGAAATGTATTAATATTATATTTATATTCTACATATTACTAAAGCACAACAACGGCCTGTTTACGTTCATCAGATATAATGTAAATTAAGTGTTTAGTCAGTGATAGTCAGGGGATTTAATAGTTCTGGGTTGAAGCCTGTGCATCTCTTTCTCCGTCCGCGGTGCTGGAGAGGAACTGACTGCGCAAAAGGAGCGCAGAGTGGGTGATATTGAATACAGCTCTCATCTGATTGGCTGAAAGGTACGAGTTGCCTGCTTCTGCCAGGACAGTCTGAAAAATACACACACGCGTATCCAGGGGGAGTCGTACGTGAAAGAGGATCTGCACATTCTCATTCAGGATGAACTCGCAAGATTTAAACATTCAAAACTTTTTGTTCACTCTTATACATTTGCAAATGGTGTTTTGCATTTGTGAAACGTATTTTATGAATATGTATTTTTATTTTGAGCACGTGAATTGCTTTTGTGAATGTGTATAAATATTTTATGCACGTGAATTTGATTTTATGCACGTGAATTAGGCTACGCATGTGTACATCGTGTCTTTTGCGTGTAATACTTTAGATACTAATCTCGCTCCAGCCTGGTATTTAGTGCAAGTTGGTGCTACTTTGCCTAATGGTCAGTGCAGTAGGTGACGGTATTATCATTAATAATGTGACTTGTTTAGTACAAAAGTTCATACAAAAACGATGAAATGTTCTGCCTTTGTTTTCCTTGTTTGCTCGTTACTACACCAGTACACAGCGCTAAAGTCCAGCATCTTCATATTGGCACACTACCTTGACTAGTGCGGCTGAATGACATTGGTCCTGGGAGCACTGTACAAATGTGGCGGCGCTATTGACGCATGCTCAGGGTCCGTATGCGACATCTAGTGTATATATCTATGGGTGCGCGCAGTCAGCGGAAGTGCACGATGGAGCGCCAGGCGAAAGTATAAATCCAGCTTTATGCTGAGGGCTGGACGGAGACCAGCGGCGTGCGAGTCATTTGCCTAATGTTTGGTCTAAAATAAACTTCCTGTAAGGGGACTTGTGGCTTTCCTCTCCCTTTTCTTGTTTCGCCTCGAGGGCATAACACACACACATGAAACATTAAACTCTCTCTCTCTCTCTCTCTCTCTCTCTCTCTCTCTCTCTCTCTCTCTCTCTCTCTCTCTCTCACACACACACACACACACACACACACAGAGAGAGAGAGAAAGAGAGTGACGCACTCACACACACTGCACATGTCTCACCGTCATTATTAGGAGATTCTGCAGCACTCGGTGGTTTCGTGTCTGAGGAGTCAGGAAGACCTGGAGAGAAGAACACAGAGATCACACACACACACACACACACACACACACACACACACACACACACACACACACACACACACACACACACACACTGACCTGCACTCAGAAACACACCTGTCAGGCAGCAGAAGATCAGGACTGTCAGACTCTTCATGTTTGCTTCTGTTTCAGCTGATCTCTGTGTGTGTGTGTGTGTGTGTGTGTGTTTGTGTGCATTTATATATCAGTGACATGGCAGTGACCGGACAACCTGATTGGCTGAATAATCAATTGAGTCATTCTATGAAACAGGTGCCATTTCCACATTGCCATTTTCAAAGTTCTCATTACATACAAACTCAAAAAAAAAAACTACAACTTGACAGATATCCTAACTCTCCAAAACAGCTATTTATAAAATCCTTATGAATTATATTGCTTTTCTTTAGGCAAGTGAGCCTCTCTTGTACCACCCGTTATGGACAATATGTGTGATATACAGTAGTAAAATAACAAATTGCTTTGTATGGAATAAAATCACTGTCATAAAGAGTTTGGGCGTGAATAAAATTCACCCATCTGTAATTATAAAATCGTAAAGGAAAACGGAACGTACTCGTAATTTTACGAGGGTACAATTCCAAAATCTGCGATTAGAACAGACACAGACACGACATTTTCTTTGTCTGTTTGTATATGACTGATAAATTTACGATGAGTGTACTTTACAAACACGAATACAGTTTCAACATGGACACGACAACTTGTTTACGAGTACGAATCAAAAAGTGACACTCCACTGTCAATGACGTCACCGCTGTCACAGGCATTAATAAACAAGCGAGAGTCATCGATCACAACAGCGCGCCTGCTGAGCTCCCACACACCGTCTCAGGTAAGATTTTTGTTATTCCCTCTTTGAGAAATGTCCGTCTTAAGCTGTAATAAAGGTTGAGACTTGATGAGGTCCGTTTTCACTGTGTTTATTGGACCTTTTACAGAATCAAAATTAAGAACGGGCCGAGGATAGTGAGCATAATGTAAGTTAATGTTACAGGCAGAGAGCGCAGAATTTCTCTGAGAGTCACTTAACGCTGTTTAACTATAACAAAACATTTGTTGATAAAGACTTTTTAACTGTTTAAGTAACTCACAAACACCCTATAAGATCACCAACACACTAAATTAGACAGATTTATCCAGTATAGGTAAATAAAACAAAGAAATTTTTTTACCCTTATTAATTAATTGCAACCTTAATAAATCAGAATAAGCAAAATATAATGTGGTAAATAAGCTATCACCAATATAGAACAAACACACGGAAAGAAACACACAGAATAGTATAAGGCTAAATGATAATATAAATGTTTATGGTAATAGTTTATTAATTATAATAATTATGGCTGTCAAAATTAGCGCGTTAACGCATGCGATTAATTTGAAATATTTAACAAGTAAAAAAAATGAATGCATTTAACACCAGCGCGTCCATAGAGGCGACCTAGACCCGGTCCGCACTTTCATCGAATAGTGAGCGAATCCCCCGGTCCTCACTTTCATCTGCGAACCGGTCACTTTCTTTTTCAGTGATCACCGTTCGCCTAGAGCGCCAGTTCAGCTTGCTTCAACCCTGCGTGTGTTCAATGTGCAAAAAAATATGGATAAAGGATAATACGGATTCATATGCAAATGTACTCAGTGAAAGTGCCAGATGATGTCGCAAGCTGTCAAAGACAGCCCATTCCTCTCTAGTTGATTCCAAGCGCCCTCAAATCATGTTTCATTAAGTTTGACGTGTTTCCCCCCCCCTACACGCAACTTTTGTAAAGCGTCTGCTTCACGTTGCTGTGTCAGAATCATTGCTTGAGAAATACAGCCATACTTTAAGAACGAAGCAAAATTTGATGCATGGTGCTGAAGGGAGTGCGCTATACTGCGCGTTCTCTCTCTCTCTCTCTCTCTCTCTCTCTCTCTCTCTCTCTCTCTCTCTCTCTAGTTCACTTAGAATTCAACATGGAAATAAGTTTTGTTTGTTATTGGCATTGATTGTTTAAAATTCAAATGCACTTACATGCCTGTGTTTTTATTTCTGTAATAAATACGGCTTTTCGTTATTAATCACAAAAAAGTGTGATTAATTAGTTAATTTTTTAATCAATTGACAGCCCTAATAATAAAACAATATAGGCCTAATGTAACTAATAGTTTAATCAAGTAATATAACAAACAAATAATAGCCTATCAAATAACATAAACATTTATATTAATATTTACTAATACCTTACTTCGTACAAATTTGAAGATACTATAAAAATATATATCTGAACATATCATCTCCTTTCCATACATCAGTGAGAGGCTTAATTATTCAGCTTTCAGATGACATACAAGTCTGTTTCAAATGATTGCCCCTCATGTCTGGTTTTGTGGTCCGGGGTCACATATTTAACTTATTTAATGTTTATTTATTTTGATTCATAGTCTCATGAAAATGTTTAACGTTACATACCTCTGGTAAGCACAAACCCTCACACTTGCCTTTTGCTGATATCTTCATTACATAATAGATCAATGGTCTATTAATCTGGCTTTAAAAAAAGTCTTACTCAATCAACAAATGTTTTGTTATAGTTAAACAGCGTTAAGTGACTCTCAGAGAAATTCTGCGCTCTCTGCCTGTAACATTAACTTACATTATGCTCACTATCCTCGGCCCGTTCTTAATTTTGATTCTGTAAAAGGTCCAATAAACACAGTGAAAACGGACCTCATCAAGTCTCAACCTCTCGGACATTTCTCAAAGAGGGAATAACAAAAATCTTACCTGAGACGGTGTGTGGGAGCTCAGCAGGCGCGCTGTTGTGATCGATGACTCTCGCTTGTTTATTAATGCCTGTGACAGCGGTGACGTCATTGACAGTGGAGTGTCACTTTTTGATTCGTACTCGTAAACAAGTTGTCGTGTCCATGTTGAAACTGTATTCGTGTTTGTAAAGTACACTCATCGTAAATTTATCAGTCATATACAAACAGACAAAGAAAATGTCGTGTCTGTGTCTGTTCTAATCGCAGATTTTGGAATTGTACCCTCGTAAAATTACGAGTACGTTCCGTTTTCCTTTACGATTTTATAATTACAGATGCGTGAATTTTATTTACGCACGAAATCTTTATGACAGTGATTTTATTCCATACTTTTTAAATTCAAATGTTTTCCAGATATTAAAATGTCCTCTTTTGTGCAGCCATCAATAGAAAGTCTGTAGTTTAATCTCTTTTTATTAATCTTACATTTTTAACTTTGAAAGATAAATTTGACATCTCAATTGCTTCATTGTTTCCACTGCAATAACAAATTCACTATAAAAAAACACAAATCAACTTACATTGTTCATTTAGTCCACACAGCAAGAACATCATTACACATTCATTTATTTAATTTATTTCATTTCCTTTCCATAAACCTTTAAGAAAATGACAGTGTAAGACTTGAGATACCACAAATAGTTTGATGTCTTTGACAATTCAAACATGAGCTGGAAACACAGAGACAATCGGCTCCACAACCCACCAGGTGGGAATGCGGGAAAACCAGCTCCTCTCCTTTCCTTCATTTACATTTGAAGCCTCTCCCACAACCCCCCTGTTCACTCACCCTCTCCTCATACATACTCACACAGAATGGTCATGGTAAAGTATGAAGGCTCTAAATCAATCCAAGTAACTTTATCTGTCATGTCTGATATCATTTGAAATGTCTCGGTGCGACTGGTACGATGGTCTCATTCCCTCAGAAATAGACATAATCAAAACAATAGATATATAACTTCAGGTTTCGTTTGAGCCACTGCGAAGGGTGTGCCTTTACCTAGGGGGCCTTTATTCAAATCAGAAACTCTTCCACTAAATGCAAATGTCTTTTGTTATTCAACACCCCTTTCCTCGAGGAGTTTCTTGGTTTGACTACTTAGTAGGGCTGGACGATATGGCAAAAATTAATATCACGATATATTTCTTAATTTCAGTCGATACGATATAATTCCGATATCGATATGGACAATATTAAAAAGACAGGAAAAACTGCCAAGAACACACACAATGGATGTCTGTACCTACAAATGACTACATGTGAATTTGCAAAGTCGATAATACCTCCAGACTCTTATAACTTTTTTTTAAAAATAAAAACAGCAAAAAAAAATTTGTTCACTTTTTATTTGTATTTAGCCTTTACAAACAAGAAATGTGAAATAAACTATCAAATAAATAAAACTCTCAGACTCAGCTTATAATATATAGACAGTTTGTGGGGGTTAGCTTGACCAACGTGATGAACAGAAACTTTGATCAGTGTTTTTTTTGTATATGCTGAATATTTCAAAATCAAAATAATACCAAAATCTTACAATTATGACATCCACATCGTAAAAAAACATAGAAAAAGAATAATAATTATAATAATAATAAATCATAAAGAGTAAAGGCTACATTAATATTTGCAATAGAAGAGTTGTTTGAGTATATTCATTATTCTAATTGCTTTTCATCTTGAACGTCCTTTAAGGGTTTTATCTCTATTTATATTTGTGCATGTAATTACCTCATTAAATTGAAAGGTTTAACATAAATATCTCTTATATATTTTATATAGTCTATTTACATAGACTAATATTTATTATAACACGTTTTCATCATTTAACAGATTTAATACCTCAATTGATCACATTCTTTCTACTTCATCAGCTTTGCAATAACCTGATTCCTGATCAATATGTTTGTGAGTTTTATTTTGTAAGTGCGCGAGTGCTATATGCCAGCATGCAGCGAGTTTGTGTATGCGAGTGTTCATTTTGGTGTTTATGCGAGGATCGAGTTTGTTAGTGCGTGTGTTAATGTGGGAGTATATGCAAGGATCGGCGAGTTTATATGCATATGTGGGTGTATGCATGCATCAAGTTTATATGTATATGCACAAATTTCATACATGTTTTGAACATTCAATAGTATAGGTGTATATGCGAGTGATTTATAGATGTATATGCACGTGTTGATAAGCGAAGTGAGGCCACAGGTTGGCTTAAACTTTTATGTTGCCTCATCTTCTGACTCTCAGTATGTTTTATCGGGTGAAACTGCTTCAAATGGTGAAACAGATTTGATGTGTTGCCGCCGCTAGTCAGCTACACTCTCTCTGGCACACTTTGCAGAGCACTGAAACTAAGTTTATCGGAACTTAAAAAGCCGAACCACTTCCACACCACTGCATTAGTCTTCCCTTTATCAACTATTTGGTCTGCATTCTTACTTGTGGAGGCTTGTTCATTCGCATCTGTATTCAGAGCACTCATTTTGTAGCTAAAACTTTCTGCGGCGCAGCTTAACCAACTGCTGTGCTGAGCGCTGGCAGCGTGTCTGTGTTGTTCGTCATCACGCAAGTGACATCAGATCACGCTCTTTCTGACGGCTGAGCACTGAACGTCAAGTGATACATGTATAAGATCTTATATACAAAAATAATATATATATATATATGCAAATTTATATCGAAATATCGGAAATGGGTTCAAAAATCATATCACCGTTATTGAAAAAAAATCTATCACGATATATATTGATATCGAATTATTGTCCAGCCCTACTACTTAAGGGAAAGTTTCAAAATTTTCAGGGCAATTCTGTACCCAGATTAGCCCGTAACGTGGAGCTATATATATATTTTTATGTTAGGTATGCATCTTTTGATCTTGGATTTGATAATTTGATGTCTTGTATTGATCGTTTCTGAATTGACTGAATGTATTGGCTTAATACACAATTGCCTGACTAATAAATTATGTTTTGAATTATTCAAACAGATCTCATGTTATTATCTCTAGTAGATTACATTAAGTCCATAACACCACAAGCCCCTGTACGGGTTAGTAATGGACTAAAACACAATAGACGGCACGCTATACAATGTTCTTAGAGCTCCAACTAACACATTGGCATTAATTCAAGTATACTTAGAGTGTAAAAGGCCAATTAGAACAACAAAGTATTGTTGAGACCAATCTAAATGTGGATAGGTCTTCATCTCTAAACTTATAATACTATTTAAATCAGAGGTGGGCAAACTACGGCCCGCGGGCCATATGAGGCCCGCTGAACACTTTTATCCGGCGTGCGAGGGAGTTTTTAAAATGCTGCTGCTGAGTAACGGTTTGGGTTCAGAGTTAGTAAATTAATGGCGCAATACAAGTGAACGCCGTTTGATGGCAGTATTGCACGCAGTACAGTTAGCGCAACCAGTAGAATTAGAACACACTCTCGGATATTAAAATGCACTCGACCGTTAATGACTGAAAATGAGTCAGGCAAAAAAAAAAGAAAAATTGACTCTGAATGTCGTGTGTTTAAGGAAAAATGGACAACAAAATACTTCTTCACCAATATCAGACAGAAAGCGGTATGTCTAATATGCTAAGAAAGTATTGCTGTTAAGACTTCAACCTAGGATGGCAATTTTCAAGCAAACATTCGAATTATGCTGTCAACCAGTCACCTGCAGGAAAGGCAAACAAGGCTACAAAACTCGCCACAAACTTAAAAGCCCAGCAAAAGACATTTATGACACAGAGCTCTTTTCAAGAGTCTGTAACGAAAGCTAGTTATGTGGTGGCACATAAAACTGCAAAGCACTGCAAGCCTTTTTCAGAGTTTCATATGGATTAATTAATCATTCTTACTGTTTAATGAACGCAAACTGTGGTAGATTATTAAAGACTCAAACCCCTCACTGCACGTCAGCTGCAGCTTCAGCAAACCTGCTCATTCCTGCAGCAGGAGGACTTTATGATTGTTTATGAGCGTCAAAAGTGGCTGATCTGTTCGGCCAAATATTAGACTGTGTGTCACCGCATATCAAACCACTTAAACCATATAACTAAAGAAATCTCCACTGTGCTGAGCGAGAGCGCTTACTGAACAGCGCATCATCCATGATGTAATCGTGCCCAGGCCCGAATGTAATGTGAGTGCCGTCTGGGAAGATGGGACAAGCGTGCTTCGGCCCGGTTCAATACAACTGTACATAGTGTGAGTACACCCTCAGACTCTTCTTCCGTTTTATCTCATAGTTTTATGATTGATATGAGCATATTAATACAAGCTCAAAGAGATTGCTGTGAATTTGACTCAAATTGTGTAATAATTGCTGGTTAAATGTGTTAATTTTTGTCACAGAATAGATTTTCCATGCATACATCCACTTTAAAAAGTTCTTTTATCAAAGATTTGTGGTTTCATCAAGCTTTATGATGATTGATCTGTATATTCTAAAAGCAGTGTAAATTAGATTATTATAAATTTGACTGAAGAGTAAACTTGAAGAATTATTTTTAATGTGTTAATAGGAGATTTTGTCTATCAGACCATATCTTTTCTATTCTCCACTGTAAAAAAAATATTATTATTATTATTAATATTATTATATTTTATAAGGGATTATTTTATTGTGGGTGACGCGGTGGCACAGTAGGTAGTGTTGTTGCCTCACAGCAAGAAGGTTGCTGATTCGAGCCCCAGCTGGGTCAGTTGGTGTTTCTGTGTGGAGTTTGCATGTTCTCCCCGTGTTGGCGTAGGGTGCTCTGGTTTCCCCCACAGTCCAAACACATGCAGTACAGGTGAATTGGGTAGGCTAAATTTTCCGTAGTGTATCAGTGTGAATGAGTGTGTATGGATGTTTCCCAGTGATGGGTTGCAGCTGGAAGGGCATCCGCTGCTTAAAACATATGCTGGATAAGTTGGCGGTTCATTTCGCTGTGGCGACTCCAGATTAATAAAGGGACTAAGCCAAAAAGAAAATGAAAGAATTAATTATTTTACTGATTTATGATGATTAATAAGAAAATATAAATATCAGTGCAAATTAATTTGACTTGTAAATTTGACTCAATAATAACTATTTAAAAATCTGTTTTGTGTTAATGTGACATGTTTCTGTCCAATATTACATGTTGCATGCATACTGCCACTATAAATAAAAGGTATTTTTTAAAGGATTTGACATGTGGCCTTCACTTGGTTTGCAAAACTTGATGTGGCTCTCGGCTTTAAAAAGTTTGCCCACCACTGATTTAAATTATAAGGTGATTACTCAAAGTAACTAATCGTTTAAGTAAATCGGTCTGCTTGATTCTATAGTGATGATCATGGTGTGATTAAATAGCTTTGTCTTGATTTAGTAGTGAAGGATTCAAATTTCTACCTTCCAATCCGTCTCAGCATGGATCAACGTTTATCCTTTCTCATCATCCTGTTTCTCATTATTTTTTTTATAAAAGATGACTATTGAATAATGAATAAGTTAAATACACTGCTTTATGTAAGAATGTTCAGTGCATTGCCTGTCTCTTTGAAACTATTTTCAGGAGCCACCAAACTAGGTCAGAGGTCACAGAGACCTCAAGTGGAACTAAAGGGCTGAGGACTGGACACAACTGAGAAACATGTTATTTCTATGAGTTAATACTATCTACAATGTCTTAAGTGATTTTGCTATTTTTACGGTTAATTATTTTAAAGTGACTCTACTTTTTATTCAAGATAGACTTAGTGTAGTGAGAATTTAACTGTCTGAATGTAGATTATACCGGTTTTTAACCAGTTTTGATAATGACGGCTGAGAAGTACACCCAGCCTTGGCTAAGAAACAGACTGTACTTTAAGGCCCAATCCCAATTCTACCCCTTAGCCCTTCCCCTTACCCCTACCCCTCATTTTGCGCGTGCCCGCCAAGGGGTGGGGCTGTCCCAATTCTCTTTAGCTTGAAGGCATAGGGCTAAGGGCAAGGGGTAGACACCCCTTCGAACGAAGATTTTCCAGGAGCACACTTGAAACGAAGGGGTAAGAATATTTCCCAGAATACACCTGCCACAACTGAACCCGGAAGTAAGGAGATCCACAAATTAGTATTTTTTGTCAATATTACGAATTTTTACGACAAACAAACACATGTTTTAGTATATTCATAACCGTGTTCATGTTTTACCCTCATGCTTTTTAAAAAAAAAGGCAAAAAAAAAAAAAAAACGCTAAATTTGGCGATCTATAATCCCTAATCATAACTCCTGTACAGCAGTCCTACAACATTCTGTCACTCGATAACACTCGAATACCCTGTCAGAGCAGTCTAGTGGCTGAAAATGAGCTGTTTACAGTGTCTGCTATAATGTTAATGTTGTGTTTGGTGTGTTTACAGATGAATATGGCCACAGTGTAAATGCACAGTATAGTTATGATCTTATTGCCACATTAGATCGTTATGATAACATAATATATGCCTTCAGTGATTTCCTGAAGATAAACACCACAAAATAACACTACTGCAATAACTACAGCAGTCGCCATCGTCTGATCTCATATGAAGCAAGAGATCGTGATGACATATGATGACGTGTGCAGGTGTTGAAGTGCTATTAGTGCTATTAGGTGTTGAAGTGTTATTAGTTTCAGTTTTAGTTTAGTGTTTATTAGTTTCAGTTTTAGTTTAGTGTTTATTAGTTTCAGTTTTAGTTTAGTGTTTATTAGTTTCAGTTTTAGTTTAGTGTTTATTAGTTTCAGTTTTAGTTTAGTGTTTATTAGTTTCAGTTTTAGTTTAGTGTTTATTAGTTTTAGTTTAGTGTTTATTAGTTTCAGTTTTAGTTTAGTGTTTATTAGTTTCAGTGTTAGTTTAGTGTTTATTAGTTTTAGTGTTAGTTTAGTGTTTATTAGTTTCAGTTTTAGTTTAGTGTTTATTAGTTTTAGTTTAGTGTTTATTAGTTTCAGTGTTAGTTTAGTGTTTATTAGTTTCAGTGTTAGTTTAGTGTTTATTAGTTTCAGTTTTAGTTTAGTGTTTATTAGTTTCAGTTTTAGTTTAGTGTTTATTAGTTTCAGTTTTAGTTTAGTGTTTATTAGTTTCAGTTTTAGTTTAGTGTTTATTAGTTTCAGTTTTAGTTTAGTGTTTATTAGTTTCAGTTTTAGTTTAGTGTTTATTAGTTTCAGTGTTAGTTTAGTGTTTATTAGTTTCAGTGTTAGTTTAGTGTTTATTAGTTTCAGTGTTAGTTTAGTGTTTATTAGTTTCAGTTTTAGTTTAGTGTTTATTAGTTTCAGTGTTAGTTTAGTGTTTATTAGTTTTAGTTTAGTGTTTATTAGTTTCAGTGTTAGTTTAGTGTTTATTAGTTTCAGTGTTAGTTTAGTGTTTATTAGTTTTAGTTTAGTGTTTATTAGTTTCAGTTTTAGTTTAGTGTTTATTAGTTTCAGTGTTAGTTTAGTGTTTATTAGTTTTAGTTTAGTGTTTATTAGTTTCAGTTTTAGTTTAGTGTTTATTAGTTTCAGTGTTAGTTTAGTGTTTATTAGTTTTAGTTTAGTGTTTATTAGTTTCAGTGTTAGTTTAGTGTTTATTAGTTTCAGTGTTAGTTTAGTGTTTATTAGTTTTAGTTTAGTGTTTATTAGTTTCAGTTTCAGTTTAGTGTTTATTAGTTTCAGTGTTAGTTTAGTGTTTATTAGTTTCAGTTTTAGTTTAGTGTTTATTAGTTTTCAGTGTTAGTTTAGTGTTTATTAGTTTCAGTGTTAGTTTAGTGTTTATTAGTTTCAGTTTTAGTTTAGTGTTTATTAGTTTCAGTTTTAGTTTAGTGTTTATTAGTTTTCAGTTTTAGTTTAGTGTTTATTAGTTTTAGTTTAGTGTTTATTAGTTTCAGTGTTAGTTTAGTGTTTATTAGTTTCAGTGTTAGTTTAGTGTTTATTAGTTTTAGTTTAGTGTTTATTAGTTTCAGTGTTAGTTTAGTGTTTATTAGTTTCAGTGTTAGTTTAGTGTTTATTAGTTTTAGTTTAGTGTTTATTAGTTTCAGTGTTAGTTTAGTGTTTATTAGTTTCAGTTTAGTGTTTATTAGTTTCAGTGTTAGTTTAGTGTTTATTAGTTTCAGTTTTAGTTTAGTGTTTATTAGTTTCAGTGTTAGTTTAGTGTTTATTAGTTTCAGTGTTAGTTTAGTGTTTATTAGTTTCAGTGTTAGTTTAGTGTTTATTAGTTTCAGTTTTAGTTTAGTGTTTATTAGTTTCAGTGTTAGTTTAGTGTTTATTAGTTTCAGTGTTAGTTTAGTGTTTATTAGTTTCAGTTTTAGTTTAGTGTTTATTAGTTTCAGTTTTAGTTTAGTGTTTATTAGTTTCAGTGTTAGTTTAGTGTTTATTAGTTTCAGTGTTAGTTTAGTGTTTATTAGTTTCAGTTTTAGTTTAGTGTTTATTAGTTTCAGTGTTAGTTTAGTGTTTATTAGTTTTAGTTTAGTGTTTATTAGTTTCAGTGTTAGTTTAGTGTTTATTAGTTTCAGTGTTAGTTTAGTGTTTATTAGTTTTAGTTTAGTGTTTATTAGTTTCAGTTTTAGTTTAGTGTTTATTAGTTTCAGTGTTAGTTTAGTGTTTATTAGTTTTAGTTTAGTGTTTATTAGTTTCAGTTTTAGTTTAGTGTTTATTAGTTTCAGTGTTAGTTTAGTGTTTATTAGTTTTAGTTTAGTGTTTATTAGTTTCAGTGTTAGTTTAGTGTTTATTAGTTTCAGTGTTAGTTTAGTGTTTATTAGTTTTAGTTTAGTGTTTATTAGTTTCAGTTTCAGTTTAGTGTTTATTAGTTTCAGTGTTAGTTTAGTGTTTATTAGTTTCAGTTTTAGTTTAGTGTTTATTAGTTTCAGTGTTAGTTTAGTGTTTATTAGTTTCAGTGTTAGTTTAGTGTTTATTAGTTTCAGTTTTAGTTTAGTGTTTATTAGTTTCAGTTTTAGTTTAGTGTTTATTAGTTTCAGTTTTAGTTAGTGTTTATTAGTTTTAGTTTAGTGTTTATTAGTTTCAGTGTTAGTTTAGTGTTTATTAGTTTCAGTGTTAGTTTAGTGTTTATTAGTTTTAGTTTAGTGTTATTAGTTTCAGTGTTAGTTTAGTGTTTATTAGTTTCAGTGTTAGTTTAGTGTTTATTAGTTTTAGTTTAGTGTTTATTAGTTTCAGTGTTAGTTTAGTGTTTATTAGTTTCAGTTTAGTGTTTATTAGTTTCAGTGTTAGTTTAGTGTTTATTAGTTTCAGTTTAGTTTAGTGTTTATTAGTTTCAGTTTTAGTTTAGTGTTTATTAGTTCAGTGTTAGTTTAGTGTTTATTAGTTTCAGTGTTAGTTTAGTGTTTATTAGTTTCAGTGTTAGTTTAGTGTTTATTAGTTTCAGTTTTAGTTTAGTGTTTATTAGTTTCAGTGTTAGTTTAGTGTTTATTAGTTTCAGTGTTAGTTTAGTGTTTATTAGTTTCAGTTTTAGTTTAGTGTTTATTAGTTTCAGTTTTAGTTTAGTGTTTATTAGTTTCAGTGTTAGTTTAGTGTTTATTAGTTTCAGTGTTAGTTTAGTGTTTATTAGTTTCAGTTTTAGTTTAGTGTTTATTACACACACACACACACACGCGCGCATTCTCTGTCTCTCTGTGTCGCATCTTTTTATTCTGTGTTGTTGGATGGCCGGTGTGTAATTCAACATCCGAGAAGCAAAAAGGGATGCAGTGTCCAGCACACAAACACACACACACACACACACACACACACACACACACACACACACACACACACACACACACACACACACATTCTAGCAGTGCCGACGGAAGTAAACCGCACATTCATGAATTCAGCGAAGCCGTTAGACACACAGTCGTTGTGTGTGTCCAAGAGTTTGTGTGTGTGTGTGTGTGTGTGTGTGTGTGTGTGTGTGTGTGTGTGTGTGTGTGTGTGTGTGTGTGAGTGTATGTGTGTGTGAGTGTATGTGTGTGTTTGTGAGTGAGAGAGCGAGAGTGTGTGGATCATGACCCAGTTGATGCCTCTCCATGGGTATCTAATTTGGCGGTGGTTGAGAAATCTGGCAGATTGAGGGTCTGCGTGGACTTTTCAATCAAGGCCTTTATTTGTCACATATACTTCCATGTACTCACATACACTGTCATATAGTGAAATTGAACCCGCCCGACTATCACCAGCTTGTACGGAAAACTTAGACAGCTTCGTCACGCAAAAGAGGATGCCTACAGGAGTGGGGACAGGATTTTGTACAGTCAGGCCAGGAACACACTGACAAAGGAGATTGGTGTGGCTAAGAAGAGCTATGCCAAAAAGCTGCAAAACCAGTTTTCTGCCAACGACTCTGCATAAGTGTGGAAAGGCCTAAAAGACATCACTAACTACAAGACACCATCCCCCAGCATCGACAGCAATAAACATCTTGCAAACGAGCTAAATATATTCTACTGTAGATTTGACACCTCTGACCAGACACCTCTCACCCGCCCAGACCATCTCCCTACACAGCCATCAACACCTCCATCCATCTCCCTCTCCCACCCTGCACTTCAGATCAGTGAAAATAATGTGCGTCAGATCTTCAGTAAACAGAAGAGAGGAAAAGCACCAGGCCCAGACGGTGTTTCACCAGCCTGTCTGAGAACCTGCACTGATTAACTGGCTCCCATTTTCACACAGATCTTCAACAGATCACTGAAACAGGGCAAAGTTCCATCCTGCTTCAAATGCTCCATCATCATCTCAATACCAAGGAAACCAAAGATCACAGGACTCAATGACTACAGACCTGTTGCCTTAACATCTGTGGCCATGAAGTCATCACTGGACCTTTGCTGGCCCCCCTGCAGTTTGCCTATAGAGCAAACCGGTCTGTGGATGATGCAGTCAACATGGGACTGCATTATACCCTACAACATCTGGACAAACCAGGGAACTACGCAAGGATACTGTTTGTGGACTTCAGTTCTGCCTTTAACACCATCGTCCCATCACTGCTCGAGTACAAACTGACCCAGCTTTCTGTTCCTACCTCTGTCTGTCAATGAATCACCAGCTTTCTGACAGATAGACAACAGCTAGTCAGAATGGGCAAAATCAGGTGGAGCGACTGGCTATATGGTGCAGATACAACAACCTGGAGCTGAACACGCTCAAAACAGTGGAGATGACAGTGGACTTTAGGAGAAACCCCCCTGCACTCCCCCCACTCACCATCATGAACAGCACTGTGGCTGCAGTAGAGTCATTCAGGTTCCTGGGCTCCACCATCTTTAGGATCTGAAATGGGACATTCACATAGACTCTATTGTGAAGAAAGCCCAGCAGAGACTGTACTTCCTTCGTCAGCTGAGGAAGTTCAACCTGCCACAGGAGCTGCTCGTACAGTTCTACTCAGCTGTCATCCAATCCATCCTCTGCACTTCAATCACCGTCTGGTTCAGCTCAGCTGCCAAAACTGACCTCCGTAGACTACAGCGAATAGTCCGGACTGCTGAACCAATCACTGGCACTGCCCTTCCTACACTTCAAGAACTGTACTCTTCCAGAGTGAGTAAAAGGGCTCACAAAATCACTCTGGACGCCTCACACCCAGCACACTACCTGTTCCAACTGTTACCGTCTGGTCGGCGCTACAGAGCACCAAGCACAAAAACAGCCAGACACAGGAACATTTCCTTTCCTCAGGCCATCTACCTCATGAACAGTTAAATATTCTCCTACTGTGCAATAAATAAGCAATACTTTCTCATACGCACTTGTACACAGCACCTTATAACAATATACAATGCAATACTTTCGCCATTCGCATTGGTACACAGCAGCTTACAACCTGTATATTTTTAACAAATCTGTACATACAATTCAACATCCAGATCTTTTTGACTAACTGCATCTCTGTTTAATGTTTATCGTCTTTTTCTTTTCTCATATTTCATTTTGTGTTGTCACTTGTCACTTTATGTACACTGGAAGCTTCTGTAGCCAAATCAAATTCCTTGTGTGTGTGAAGCACACTTGGCAATAAAACTGATTCTGATTCTGAACATGAACTGTTATGCTGGAATGACAGATGCTTAGCTTGTGGACACTGTGCTAATATCCCTGTCAAGGTCAGAGGATGAGTGCTGGCCATGACGCATGAGGGCCACCATGGCATAGTCAAAATAAAGCAGCGCTGCAGGGATCTTGTATGTTGGCCAAGATTGGATAAGGACATCGAGCAGCTTGTTCGGGACTGTGTTCCAGGTATTGTACGTGGGAAAACAGGCCCGCCAATTCCGCCTCCGCTAGAGTCTTTGGCTTGGCCAACTTGACCATAGAACCACATTCAACTAGATATCTGTGGAGGACTGCATGATGTGCCTCATTGCTCAGGTTTCCTTGTGTCAGTTCATGATCTATAATCAAAGTGGCCTGATGTTACGCCTATGGGCTCTGTCACATCCAGTTCTATTACTGACTTTCTGGAGTTGGTTTTCACCCGCTGGGGTCTGCCTTGATGACAGACAATGGCGCTCAACTAGTGTCTGCTGAGTTTGGAAGCTGTATTTAATGCAAAGGTATCAGACACATCCGAGCATCTTACTATCACTTACAGTCAAATGGGGGCGTAAAGAGATGTATTCGGTCTCTAAAAGATGGCCTGAGAGCCCACTTGGCACAAGGATGCTCTGTCAATGAAGCCTTGTACCAGACTCCGTTACACTACAGAGCAGCTCAGCACGCCAGCACTGAGGCATCACCAGCTGAACTGATGCTGGGGCGAGAGCTAGAGTTACCCTTGCACAGGCTTTGCTCTCCTACTTCTCGCAGTGTAAACCCGGTGGTAAAAGCCAGAGTACACGAACAACAGTTTTAAGCACAGGGCAGATTTAACACAAGAAAAAAGGCCTGCATGCACAGGACCACCCCAATGGACTGGGTGCGGATCAACATCCACATCGAGAAGCAGACTACATGCATTCTGGTCCCAGCCCCAGCAGGTACAAAAGCAGTGGGGTCCAGTTACACCTAAGCTAAAGGATGTTAATGCCAGTAGACCTAAGAAGGTACTGTGCCTTTCTAGTGCAGTTCACAGTAGAGATCTCCCTCGCTCCCTGCTCAGCTCTTCATGCCCTCTGCCCCTGGCACAGCATCCAGTGATTACATCCCCACCACCAGCTGCAACCACGCAGGACAGGCCTGTTAGATCACACACCCGGCCTGCTCGCTTCCAGGACTAGCCAACATCCTCCCACACTCAGTTCACCGGGGGGCGAGGGGGGTGTTTAGGTAGTCTTATAATCTGGAGTTTGATTAGAGTAATGTGTTCATCATACAGTAACACTTAAAGAGCGCAGGTCACTTCAGGAGTTAGGGAATGAGTGATGAGGTGGACATCAGACAGGATCAGGAACTTATCCAGCACATGTTCTACGCAGCGGATGCCCTTTCAGCTGCAACCCATCTCTGGGAAACATCTATACACACTCATACACTACAGACAATTTAGCCTACCCAATTCACCTGTACTGCATGTGTTTGGACTGTGGGGGAAACCGGAGCACCCGGAGGAAACCCACGCAAACGCAGGGAGAACATGCAAACTCCACACAGAAACACCAACTGACCCAGCTGAGACTCGAACCAGCGACCTTCTTGCTGTGAGGCAACAGCACTACCTACTGCGCCACTGCATCGCCTCAATCACAACAATACAGTATAAAACATTCAAAGTACTCAACACAGGCTCATTCTGGAAACGTAGCCCTGTATTCATTTCTGGAGATGGGGAATTATGTAGCCGGAGGTATGTATGGCTGCAATTAATTTTTTAAACCAACGCTACGGGGTGGTATGACGCCACTTCTTTTCTCGTTACCAGCTGACCACTTACCTCCATATGGACGGCTTTCCCGTTGTGACCAGTTTGTCCAGTTAGCTCGTCATGTACGTCAACGGACTTGAGACGCAGAGAGGAGTTGAGCACGGCGATGGGGTTAGAGTCTGGTGAAGAACGGTTCCAGAAAGCAGGTAAGACAAAAACAGAAGCCAAAAACTAAAATAAAGAAGTAAATAACATGGTGAGAATGTGGTAAAACATGGTAAAACTCAGGCGAGGGCTTTCTTTTCCTGGATTGCTTTTTAAATTTGTCGGCTGGGTTTAGGGAAGAAGGAGGGTGGGTCAGTTGATCGATTGGTCAATCAGTCAAGTCAGTGGACAGCGTCCTCTGATGGATTTTCATGAGAACAGCAGGTGTGAATTGCACTTGCGAGAGAAATCTGAAAAAGCGGACACAGCGCCCTCTGGTGGATTCACGAAAACACAAACTGCAAAATATCAAAGCTCCAGGGACGCATTTGACGCTCTCCAGAAATGTATACAGGGGTATGTTTGAGTCTGGGTTGAAAGTACGCATTGTCTTTATGGATACAACATCTCTGTGTGTGTGTGTGTGTGTGTGTGTGTGTGTGTGTGTGTGTGTGTGTGTGTGTGTGTGTGTGTGTGGACTACTTACTGCTTTGCTACTGTTTGGACGCTTCTGCCTACTGCTCCGCTCCTCGCACTCTTCCTTTTATATTTTATACTCTAATTTTAACTTGAGCCTATCAGCACAGTGCTCAAACAACACAGCTTGAAGATCAACATCGAATCTACAAACTTTCTGGAATACAACTTTACCAACAAGAGAGGAATTATCGTCTAAACAATCCTCCCTCTACCAGCCGCTTACATTCCTGAGACGGGAAAACACGGCTGTGAAAATGCCTCTGGAGCGTATTGATTTAGAATCTCCCTGCTGCACAAACTGCCACAAAGTTCTACAAAAGATTGCAGCCCTTGAAACAAAGTTACTTGCGATCCGACCAGAACTGCCAGATCACGCAGCACCGCTTTATTGTGGACCCTTATAGCGTACAGTCGGTGAGTCCCACAAATCTACTCCAGCTACTGTTTTGAGTAAAACTGTTGAAAATGAGCGTGATAACAAATGGCAAAAACAAGGCGCGAGACCAAAGGGTACTCGCGGGTCAGATCACAAAGATCATACGCTACTGCATTAGCGTGCTCTACCCCAAATACAGCTCGGACTCAAATACAGCTTCAGAACAGATATGAAGTTCTCAGTAATATGGGTGAAGAATCCCCAAATGCAGTCAGACAGAGATCGCATGACTCAGCTGCTAATTCTACACGAAACAGAGGCTCAAGGCCGACTAGACAGCGGCATTCTGCTCCGATCGCAGCCGAGATAAGAACATTGATTGTTGGAGATTCAATAATCAAACATTTTAGAAGCAGAGCAACAATGACATACTGCTTCCCTCATGCAACAGTTTCTGATATAAACAAAGAGCTTGAGAACATATTAAGGAAACATGAGAATGCAAAACGGATTGTCATTCATGTGGGGAAGAATGATGTTCGGAAGGAGCAGTCAGAACTGCTCAAGAGAGATTTCTGTGAGCTCCTGGAAACAGTTGACAGATTGAAAATTCAGTCGTTCATCAGTGGACCACTCCCTGCAAGAGGGACAAATATGTTTTCACGGCTTCTTGGCCTAAATGTATGGCTGCAGAAAACATGTAACGGGAAAGGACTGAATTTCATTGACAACTTCAATCTCTTCTGGAATCAAAGACAACCGTTTATATCAGACGGCCTTCATTCAAACAAACTTAGTGGAAAAGTGCTAAAGGACAACATCTTTTTCTCTCTCCATCATCCATCAGCTGTGTGTACCACTGAACTCAACCCAAATGGCACACACACACCTAGCAAATGTCCGGATGATCACAGGACTTTCCTGAGTGGACTTGTGGCTGACGCATCCCACAAGGACAGCGATAACACCACGCAGACACAACAACCACTGATAACGGACAAACTGCTGTCTGAGCCCTGCACACAGAGAGACTGTGACACAAGAGAACAGCACCGACTCTCAGTGCTCATGGATGATCTCCAGGAAAACAGCCAGGTCAACATATCTGAACAGCCAGAAACCCCAGACCCACAGCCTCTGTCACCAGACACATTCTCACTGTCACCTGGCTCGCCTCTCTTGAATTTTTCAAAAAAGATGGAGGAACTAGTGTTTGCTGGAACTAAACTCTCACACTCCATTGCCGCAAGCCCCCAGTTACCAACCAAAAGTCAGCCAGCCTCACACCCATCTCTGAGCCCACCTCGCCCTACACCTAGGAGAGGCCTCAGGTCTTTGCGACAGCGGCAGGGCCCAAAAAACACCTCATCTTCAGCTGGTGAACCTAAAAGCTGCCATTGATGTGTCCCGGGCAGTGTTGGGGAGAATACTTTGTAAATGTATTTAGTTACAGAATACAGAATACCTGCTTTAAAATGTATTTTGTAACGTATTCCGTTACTTTGCTTAATCCTGGTACTGTATTCTAAATACTTGGAATACTTCCCCTTGAAAACAGCCTTCAAGTCTATTAAAGTGTCACACTATGCGTTGGTAGCAATTTCTGCAAGAAAAGGGCCTCTAATGCTAAACATTATTGACTGACAGGGAAAAATAAATAAAACAATATAATTATGTTTATTGAATAATGTTTATTTATCAAAGTGTCAACAAATTCAATTTCTGTTTCTGTAATAAAGATAAAAAGAGCTTGAACATAGACAGCATTACTGTCTGTAATATACAGTATATGTATATAATATGCATTTTGCTTACCCTTTGTATTTCACAGTCTGCACAGAAAAATATCAGGTATAAGAAAAGAAAAACTTCAAAATAGTTTACTCAAAACCAAGGTAATGTAACAGGTTCTAGCCAACATTTTATTTTCTATTATAAAAACTTCTCACCTAAGAACAATATTGCAAATATTAGCAGAATGCAAAATGTGTTTGCTTTACAAAAATGTAAACATCAAAATGAACAAGTTTTGTTTTAAGTCAAACATATTAGCCAGTAGCCACCTATCTACAGTACCTAACTATCACGCTCACCAGCGAGCTTCAACCAGAGATCGCTGGTATACAGACTCACATTGAGTACATATTCAGTCATGCCCCACACACACACACACACACACACACACACACACACACACACACACACACACACACACACACACACACACACACACACACACACACACCTGCTCCAGCTGACCGTCATCAAGACACTCTCTCTCTCTCACACACACACACACACACATTCACAGCTGCGGCTCATTTGACACTCATTATCAGGACTAAATATTTCAGTTTGTGTGCCCCTCTCGTTGTCTGTTGCGTTACTCATATGATGTCCGGTTGTTCCTGGTTTGTGTTGCCCTGTTTTAGTGTTCCTGTTTTGTTTTTCATTAAATCCTAAATGCTGTGTTTGGATCCGATCTTTGTTTTTCCCCCTCTGAACCCTGCAACGGACCGTAACACTACCATATGCTTTCCTAATCAACAGACAAGTAAAGGCGGTTGTAGCGCAGCAATAGAGACATTCGGAAGTGCTTATCTGTCATTCTGTTGCGATGAGGAGTAAAAATAAGTCCTCCCTGGCTGAAGAGTCACAGGAGCACTTGATGAAGAGGGCTTTGAGCATACCTGCCAACACTCCCGTTTTTCCCGGGAGTCTCCCGTATTTCAGACCCATCTCCCGTATTGTTGTTCTGTCTCCCAGAAAACTCCCGGAATTCCACCCCCCTCAGCACTTTGGTTCAGTCTGGCCTGAAACCTGGTGCATGTGCGCGTGCTCTTCAGTTTGCTCGCAACCTCCCCGATCTACAGTTCGCGCGCCCCCATCTCACCCTCCCCGCTCTTCAGTTCGCAGCACTTTGGTACTGTCCGGCTTGTAACCTGGTGCATGTGCTCGCGCCTATGGTTTGCGCGCAACCTCCCCGCTCTACAGTTCGCGGGTTCGCGCGCCCCCATCTCCATACTCCAGTAGGGAGTGTAGCTTCTGTTTCTATGGTTTCGGCGGCAATTTAGTAATATTGTTATGGGCCAGACACGCATCGCCTGAAGTATTCCAATGGTATTAGGAAAGTAACTGTATTCTAAATACCCTGTTTAAAAATAGTAACTGTAACGGAATACAGTTACTCAAGAATAGTATTCTAAATACGTACCGCCGGTACATGTATTCCGTTACTCCCCAACACTGGTCCCGGGTGCCTGCTTAGATAACGGTGTCTTTATCAGATGTTTACAGAACAAGCAGGAACCCAGTATGCCTGTAGCATTCTCTACTCAGATATGTGTTATATTACGTGACAGAAAACTGAAGACTTCTTCAGGCCGTATAGCAAATCATTCAAATTTGGTGTCTATTAAATGTAATTCTGAGACTACTGTAGGGAAAACAGCTAACACTGTTAAGTTAGCACTTTAAACATCCGATCACTTAACAATAAGTCACTTTTAGTCAATGATTTTATCTACACAGATTGCCTTGATTTTTATGCTTCTAAATGAAACTTGGCTAGATGACAGTTGTAGCGCAGCAGTTCTGAATGAAACAGCTCCTTTAAACTTTGATTATTTGAGTGTTTGCAGAGTTAATAGGAGAGATGGAGGCGTCGCTGCCCTGTTTAAAGATGTCTATGAGTGTAAACAAGTGTCATTTGGTGACTATTTGTCCTTTAAATATCTGAGTATAGCACTAAAGGGTGCTCCACGCATTTTACTGATATTATCTACAGACCTCCAAAATATTCTCCAACTTTTATTGATGATTTTACAGAGCTGTTATCAATAGTAACCTCTGAGTTTGACTATTTTACTATTGCTGGGGATTTTAATATTCACATTGATAATCCAGAAATCAATGCTGTAAAAGAACTCATGACTGTTTTTAACACTTTTGATCTGACTCCGCATGTTCAAGGACCCACACACAATCGTGGACACTCTCTTGATCTACTTATAACTAAGGGTCTACACATTTCATCGACTGTTGTTAAGGATGTTGCACTATCTGATCATTTCTGTATTTTCTTTGATATATTGATCACTCCAGCCATTAAAGACAGATCTGTCTCTGTCAGAAAGAGATACATAAATGAGAACACTAGTGAGCAGTTTATGAAGGCCATATCACTCACACCAAGTATATCTGCAGACTCTGTTGACTCTCTCCTTGATTTGTTTAACTCTAAAGTTAAGATTGTCATAGATGACATTGCTCCTGTTAAAGTCAGGAAGAAAACAGGGATGAAAAACGGGCCTTGGAGAAAATCAAAAGCAGTCCAAATGATGAAAAAGACAGTGCAGAAAAGCTGAGCGTATGTGGAGGAAGACCAAACTAGTAGTCCACTATAATATCTATAAAGACAGTCTTCATGCTTTTAATGTGAAACTAAAAACCGCTAGGCAGACTTTCTTTTCAAGCCTTATAAACAACAATCTAAATAATGCGCGTACACTCTTTGCAACGGTAGAGAGACTCACAAACCCCCCCAGTAGTATTCCCAGTGAACTACTCTCTGAAAGTAAATGTAATGAGTTCGCTCATTTCTTTACTGATAAGATCAATAATATCAGAAAGGCAATCAGCTCATCCAATCAGCCAAGTTGTGTCGAAGTCAGACAAACTCAACCACAACTTAAGAAATCAGACATTATGTCTGACTTCATGGCAATTAATGGTAAAATCTTAGAGGAGATCGTGCAAAGTATGAAAACATCAACCTGCAGTCTTGACACGCTCCCCACATCATTCTTCAAAACTGTGTTTAACTGTTTAGAAATGGATCTCCTAAACGTGGTAAATGCTTCACTTCTCTCAGGGACTTTCCCAAACTCACTTAAAACTGCAGTTGTTAAACCCCTCTTGAAAAAGAGCAATCTGGATAACACACTATTGAGCAGTTACAGGCCAATCTCAAATCTCCTTTTCATTGGAAATATCATTGAAAAAGTTGTTTTTAACCAGATTAACACGTTCTTAAACTCCAAGGGGTGTTTAGACAATGTTCAATCTGGTTTCAGAGCACATCACAGTACAGAGAGCGCTCTTATAAAGATAATCAATGATATCCGCCTAAATACTGATTCAGGTAAACTAACAGTGCTGGTATTGCTGGATCTTAGTGCTGCATTTGACACTGTCGATCACAGCATACTTCTGGATAGGCTGGAAAATTGGGTTGGGCTGTCTGGGACGGTCCTCAAATGGTTCACATCTTATCTTGAAGGGAGAGGTTACTATGTCAGTATAGGTGACCATAGGTCGAGGTGGACACCGATGACATGTGGAGTCACACAAGGCTCGATTCTGGCACCTCTCCTGTTCAACCTTTATATGCTTCCTCTGAGCCAAATAATGAGAAAGAACCAAATTTCCTACCACAGCTATGCTGCTGATGACACTCAGATCTACTTAGCCTTACTGCCTAATCACTACAGCCCTATTGACACCCTCTGCCAATGCATTGATGAAATGAACAGTTGGATGTGCCAAAACTTTCTTCAGTTAAACAAAGAGAAAACTGAAGTCATTGTGTTTGGGAACAGAGCTGAGGTTCTCAAGGTGAATGCGTACCTCGGCTCTAAAGGTCAAACAACAACAAATAAGGTCAAGAATCTTGGTGTGACTCTGGAGTCAGATCTGAGTTTCAGTAGTCATGTCAAAGCAGTTAGTAAATCAGCATACTATCATCTCAAAAACATTGCAAGAATCAGATGCTTTGTTTCCAGTGAAGACTGAGAAACTTGTTGATGCTTTTATCAGCAGCAGGGTGGATTACTGTAACGGCCTCCTCACGGGCCTTCCCAAAAACACAGTCAGACAGTTGCAGCTCATCCAGAACGCTGCGGCCAGGATTCTGACCAGAAGCAGGAGATCAGAGCACATCACACCTGTCCTCAGGTCTCTACACTGGCTCCCAGTTACATTCAGAATAGATTTTAAAGTACTATTACTTGTCTATAAATCACTAAATGGCCTAGGACCTCAATACATTACAGATATGCTCACTGAATACAAACCTAGAAGATCACTCAGATCTTTAGGATCATATAAACTAGAAACTCCAAGAGTTCAGTCAAAGCAGGGTGAATCGGCTTTCAGCTACTAACAGCGCCCCCTGCTGCTGGAATCAGCTTCCAGAAATGATCAGATGTGCTCCAACATTAGGCACATTCAAATCCAGACTGAAAACACATCTGTTTAGCTGTGCCTTTACTGAATGAGCACTGTGCTACGTCCGACATATCGCACTATTATGTTTTTCTCTTCTTTTTCATTCTTTTACAACCTGTTTTAACACATTTTATCTGTTTTTTATCTGTTTTTTATTATCTGTTTTTATTTTTTCCACACTTGTCTTTTTATTCCTGTTTATGTAAAGCACTTTGAATTGCCACTGTGTATGAAATGTGCTATATAAATAAACTTGCCTTGCCTTGCCTTGTGTGTGTGTGTGTTATATTGACCAGTAAACAGGTTTATTCAGAGTTATACATCACACAACACACAATAATCTGAATAAATGATGCACCACATCTCCATCATAAAGCGTCTGCGTGGTTTATTGAGAGCTCCTCGTGTTCAGGGAATCCTCTACAAGCAGGAGAGCTGTGAGCAGAATTGATTACACTCATATCTCGGTGATGTTTACAAGCGTCTATGAGAGCTCTTCATGTTAGTGTTCAGAGAGCAGGTGCAGGACTACACACACACACACACACACTAATATATGAGGAGAGCTGGCTGCTGGTATGTAAATGAGGAGGCGGGGCTCAGTATCTGCGCAGCTGCTGATTGGCCCTGAGCTGCTGCGGGCTGAAGAAGGTCTGATAGGCCACCTGAGAACCGTAGCGCAGCGCAAACACACGACACGGAGAGAAGTCCTCACACACCTCCGCACGCCGCTCAGCTGGAGACTTCATCCTGGAGCACACACACACACAGAGTATGAGCCAGCTGCACACACTACTTCACACAGGTACACTACTGCATGTGTGTGTACTGTGTGTGTATCTGTGTGCAGTAGTGTGTGTGTGTGTGTGTGTGTGTTCGAGCGTTTCTATATCTGGGGGGAGACCAAAATAAGAAAACAGAAAATGGTAATTATATATAGGTGTGTATGTGTGTGTGTGCAGGGGCGCAACTACCCATTTACTGAAGGGTATGCGGGTTCAAGTTTTGCACCCCCCCCCCCCCCCCCATATTAAGCATGTTAAGTCACAAAGAATTCCATCTCATCCCACCCCAAATTTCTTCTCGATTCCATTTTCCTCACTAAATGATTATAGCACCTTAACATGCCTTGCTTTTGTATTTTTTGTACTTTTGTCGAAACAAAATAATAGATATGGGAGTCCTAAAGGGCAAAAGGGCAATCAGTTCTCACATGCATACTGTGAGAGGTTTAAGGTCTGTCTTAGCATAAACAATTGATTGAAACTGCTATTACACCTCTCACAAAGAGAAATAAAATAGACAGTAAAATGTTTAGTGTTAAAAATAAACAGAGACAAACTGCCTGAAATGTTCTATTTTATCAAAATGTTATGGGCAAATGTTTTTGGAACTAAATTGAAATAGTTTTGAGCACAAAAAGTTACCAAAAGGCCTGATACATCAGTATGATACATAATACATTTATAAAAACATCTATATGGTATAAAAATGGATCTTGATAGAAGGATTAATAAACATCTCCGTTCCAAAAAATGTGAATATTCTGACTATTTGTTCATGTGTCAGTTTAACAGGGTTAAGAATCATTATAATCAAGTATATAAAATTTATATAGGGGAATTTTTAATCCAAATATTATTTTCTATTTTGTCTGAAATATATTCAGTAGCCCACAGTAGGATTTTTAGCCCATCATTGAGTCTATGTATTTACTTATGTAAATGTGTGTAAATTTATATTTACCCAGTTTTTAAATTCATTTCATTAATATTATTGTAATATAACAATAGTAATATTAAAATGTTCATATTATTTATTTACAATACAGTTTGTGCAGTGATATTTTCTGCCTTTTAGTAGATATATTATATGAGTGACTTGCTTTGTTTACCAAATAAGCGGATCTAATTTGATTTGCATTGTAAACATTAAATAAGAGTTAAAAAGGTATTATTGTTTACTTCATATATACAGTATATATATATATATGTTTTTAGTTATGATAATCCTAAAATCATTCCGCATAAATCCGCAGATTTTTTACAAAATTCTCAGCAGAAATAGCAAAAAA
>CAIGQS010000266.1:0-56624 GCA_903798195.1 Danio kyathit
TTTTTTGAGTTACGGTTACCTTTCTATCAGCTGGAACCAGTCTGGCCATTCTCCCCTGACCTCTGGTGTCAACAAAGCATTTGCACCCACAGAACTGCGTCTTACTGAATATTTTCTTTTTTTTTGACCATTCTCTGTAAACCCTAGAGATGGCTGTGCGTGAAAATCCCAGTAGATCAGCAGTTTCTGAAATACTCAGACCAGCCCGTCTTGCACCAACAACCATGTCACTTAAATCATCTTTCTTCACCATTCTGATGCTCGGTTTGAACTGCAGCAGATTGTCTTGACCATGTCTACATGCCTAAATGAATTGAGTAGCTGCCATGTGATAACGAGCAGTTGGACTAATAAACTGGATTAATACTGTACCTAATAAAGTGGCCGGTGAGTGTATATGTATTGTAATATATGAAAGATTAAGTCATCCATTTTAAGTTGTACTGTATTTTAAATGAGTAGAAACCATCTTTCTCATCAACAGTTAAACCTACCAAATTGCATATATATATATATATATAATAAAATTTTATTTTGCAAAACTCACATCCTCAAACTGATTTATTAATATTTTATATGATTCTTGTTTTACTTTTATACACACACGTTGGTTTTGGTGGTTTTTGAGGATTCTTCATAGGCGTAATGTATTTTAAAACTGCAAAAATAAACTGCATATTACTCTACACAACCCAACCCTTTTTTTAAATGTGAAAAGACCTAGTTCAGTAAACGCATGTTTTTTTTTTTCTTCTGTTGAGCACAAAATAAGATTTGTTTTTTTTTGTTTTTAAGTTGAAAACCTGTAAACATTGAAAAAAAAAGGAAAACCACTTCACCAACGTTCAGGGCAAACAGTTCGAATACAGTCAACATTTTATATTTTTTAATGTTCCATTTTGTGTAAATATTGTTTCTGAGAAGATTCAACATCACAGATTGCAGACCCTTGGTTCAAAAGTCTTATCAAATGTTTGATTATTTCCTTTTTCTTTTTCATATCTGAAAATATAGATCATGTACCCAACCATCATTAAGGGGTTTTCCTAAGATATCATACGGGGCTTTTATGAATGATCCTCTGCCTTTTTAACTCCAGCTTTTAATTTCTGTTTATTGCACATTCTATGCAAATGCCTTTTCTGTGTATCGCACATTCTGTGCAAATGTCCATACACACACATACACACACAGTCAGTAATTATGTTTGCTTAGGAAAAAATTATTAAATATGATACATTCTAATGTGTGAAAAAAACTTTTAATTTAGTCTTAATGTCTGTGATAAAAAATAAATCAGATGTACAAAGTGTACATGATCATTACTGTTCTCTAAAACTACAGTTACAGCATAATGATGGTTTAATTTAGCTGTGAAATTCTGTCCCTGCAGTTTAGCATCATTGTTCTGACCCTGTCTTTCTGTTAAGCTTAGCTTTTCTCTCTCACTCTGAAGGTCAAGGTCAATATTCCATCAGCCAATCAAACGCGTCCACCGGGGGAGCGCGGCGTAATCCCCTATGGTTGCCAACGCAGTGTGTTTGTTCTTCAAACGAGAAGCTACTTTTTGATGTTGCAGTACAAACGTTTCTGTCCTCTCATCACTCCACTTCACTCTACATTCATCACCAAAGGCATTTGCACAGAATGTGCGATAAACAGAAATGACAATGTGGAGTTAAAAGACAAAAGATCATTCATAAAAGCCTTGTATGATATACATTTTTCCCAGGAAACCACCGTAATGATGGTTGGATACATGATTTCAGATATGATAGCAAAAAAGAAAAAGGAATGGCAATCGAACATTTGATAAGACCTTTGAACCAAGGATCTGCAATCTGTGATGTTGGATCTTCTCAGAAACCACTTTTACACCAAATGGAGCAGTAAAAATAATAAATGTTGACTGTTTTCAAACAGTTTACCCTAAACGTTGGTGAAAAGTGGTTTTCTTTTTATTTTAACATGTAGAGAACAAGAAGACATTCAGCTCCTTTCTATGTGATAATGATAAAAGCTATTCAGAGCCAAAACTTTATAAACAGTTACAGGTGAAGTGAATATTCTTGATTATTTACGTCTACTATCTACTACCAACAGGATCACATAATAAAGGTATAGTTCACTCACAATTGAAAATTTACTTATCAATTTAATAGGGGTGTCAAAATTAATTGTTTCTTCGGTGCACCGCTATGCAGACGGAGACAATTCGATATCGGTTCAGTAATAATCATAACCGGTTATTACGCACTGACGCCATTTATCTCCAACTACTTAAAAGGTAGATCATTATGTACAGTTCAACTGCTTGTGACTTTGCTGGAAAGTCTTTCATTGACACTGAAGAAGGCACAGCACATGAGCCGCTATTTCACTACTAGGGAGAAATGAATGCTGTAAAAATCTATCTCTGCCTCTCTCTCTCTCTCTCTCTCTCTCTCTCTCTCTCTCTCTCTCTCTCTCTCTCTCTCTCTCTCTCTCTCTCATTTTGGACATTTGACCCGCTGGCGTGTTTGTGAGGTAACTTTTCCTTTCCTATTGGCTGTTAAAGCGATACTTGTGGATCCAGACACGAGCGTGCCTGCTTCACTGTGTCTATTATGGATTACCTGTGATAACCGCGTATTATGCGCATATAGACTGTAACCCCGGCTGTTCTTCCCGCGTCATTCATTGGTGTATAGCGCTTTCATTTCTAAAGCCAATCACAGCCTTTGAGCGGGTGAAGACAATGACCAGTCATTGGGTGTAAGACCTCGTTTGACAGCACTCAAAAAGCAAGTGGGATAGTATTTACATTAGTTTATTTGCTATAAATGCTCATGTTGTTCTGTGCATGTATTGAAGTTTTGTTTGAAACATTCAATATGAGTGTTCTTTGAGCAGGTCAAATTAAAGCTACAGTTCATATATCTTACTGCTTGTATTAAAGGACGAATTTGTACTACAAATAATATATAAATATTAATATATTTATAGATTTTAATAAAAAAAAATGTATTGTGTTGTGAAGAAAAAATCTAATTATGTATGGAAAGCATCGTCAATGCACAGTGATGCACCGACATAGCGAATTGAACCGAATCGATGACATGATAATCGTAACCGAACCGAACCGTGACACCAGTGTAGGTTCACACCCCTACAATTTACTCTCCTTCAAGTACTTCCAAACTTTTATGAGTTTTGTTTTTCTGTTGAGCATAAAAGAAGATATTTTGATTAAAGCTAAAAACCTGTAACCACTGATTTCCATAGAAAAATCAATAACTATGGAAGTTAATGGTTACAGGTTTCCAGCTTTCCAGCAAAATTACAAAGAAAAAAAGTCAAACATGTTTGGAAAAAGTGAAGGGAGAGTAAATGATGGCAGAAATTTCAGTTTCGGGTGAACTGTCCCTTTAATGTGTGGATGGAATTAATAATTAGATGGTAATCAACTAACCAGTCCTCATAATCAATGTGTTGAATGCAGGGTAAATAGGCAGGAGTAAAGATATACAACATTTTGACAAGAGTCAACTTGTTATGGCAAGACAACTGAGTCTGAATGTCTGAGATGGCAAGGCTTGTGGGTAGCTCTAGGTCACCAGAGGTCCGAGAAGAGACAAACCACAAACTGACGACAGGGTGTTGGGAGCCACAACAAAGCCTGTCCTGTCTGCTCTGAACAAGCAGAAGGCAGTCTGCTCCATATGTGGCTGTATAGCTGCAAAGCTCTCAGAATCCCTATGATGAGCCCTGTCTGCTTTTGCAAATACTTACAAAAGGGCACATGAGCAACTGGACCTTGGAGCACAGGAGTTCTGATGAGTCATGTTTACTTTTATCACATGGACATCTATGTTTATGTGCTTTTTTACAAGCGGAAGTGATGGTACCACATACAAATACAAAAGAAAAAATAGAACAAAAATAAACAAGCAAAGACAGTCAGCAACAGAAACAAAGCAGAAACAAAGAAACATACTGTATAAAAAAGTATAACATGCATACAAAACAGTATCCATGTTGGTACTAATATTACCTATTTAGTAAAGAAAGCAGGAATAATAACGAGAAGAATAAAATGAAACTGGAAAACTATCAGTGTTGAGAATGAGGATGTAATGATGGGGTTACATGGGGCGGATCAAATGCAGCTTTATTAGATGGTGCGGCAGGCAAGGTTTTGATGCAGGAACAAACAGTAACATGAAGTAAATCCAAAGAGTAAAGGTGGCAAAACAAACATAAACAGTATAAACAAACCAGCGTCAAAAACACGGCTAGGCAATACAGGGGAAACCACTCCGTAATGATCACTACAGGAAAATAAGACTCAGCCCTGGATATGTGCGTGAATGGTGTATAGTCCATGTAATCAGTGATGATGTTCTTCAGCTGTGTGTGTAATCAGAGTTCATAAACATCAGGTGTGAAAAGCTGAGAATTATTGGATGTGTAGTTCATTTCTGTGGCAGATATGATGTGTAGAGTGCCTTCTAGTGTGTCTGGTGGGTACTCGTTGACCGTGACAGAGGAAGATCATCCATAATAATGTTAATATTGGTAAAAGTAGTGGTTATAATAATAACAACTACAACAACAACAACAACAACAACAACAATAATAATAATAATAATAATAATAATAATAATAATAATAATAATAATATTAATAATATTAATAATATTAATAATAATAATGGCAGTGCGGTGGCGCAGCAAGAAGGTCAGTTGGCATTTCTGTGTGGAGTTTGCATGTTCTCCCTGTGTTCGCGTAAGTTTCCCAGTTTCCCCCACAAGTCCAAAGACATGCGGTATAGGTGAATTGGGTAAGCTAAAGTGTCCGTAGTGTATGTGAGTGAATGAGTGTGAATGGATGTTTCCCAGTGATGGGTTGCATCTGGAAGGGCATCCGCTGAGTAAAACATATGCTGGATAAGTTGGTGGTTCATTCCGCTGTGGCGACCCCAGATTAATAAAAGGACTAAGCCGAAAAGAAAATGAATGATGAATAACATGAATGAATAGTGTGGAACCCTGCATTAATTACAGTGTACAACCATTCAATACAATAGTGTTCTCTGATAGAAGTGGCATAATGCACCCATTGCACAAGTAGATTCTGCATTATTTTCATAGTGGTTACAAAGTAGGTATTATTAAGGCATTTAGAATGATGCCCATTTTCATGCATAAGTCGGAACAAACCTTGTAAACTGCTATGCTCCCCCCCCCCCCACCCCCCGCACACACACACACACACACACACACACACACACACACACACACAAATACGGTACACTTTCCCAAGCAATCCTTATCTCATTAGAGCTGGGAATGCGATTTTTCTTTTTTCACGCCCTACACTGATATACTTGGGGGCGCAGTACGAAATCCTCCCTCTGCCTGGAGGAAAAGCTCCATTCGCCTTCAAAGGAAAAGAAGCGAATGAGGCGGGAGCTTTGTTGCACTGTTTTGAGTCTCTCGCCGAGCCCAAAGCATCAGACAGTCTAACACAAGACTAAACTATGCTGCTGCTCAGGTGTAGTCCACGAGTTGATTTGCATGAGCTCGTGTGCAGTGAAATATTCTCAAGCACTTTTCCATTTATCAGCCCATGATGCATATGCTATACTCTAAACCCCGGTTAAAAATAAGCTTTTGTTATCAAGGCTCTTATAGCCGGCCTCTCACTGCATGCTGGAGGAAAGAAAAAAAAGAGCATTTTTCTTTGTGGCTTTTAAAAATAGCAGCATCTGGCTGGTAATCAGACAGTATCTTGTCTCTGTATGCATCTTGTTAGGTCTGAGACAGGGGTGTGTAGAGGGGCAGCAGGGGCCTATTATCCTGTCACAGGCTCCGAGACAGTGTGCTCTCAGCAGAGGTGTGGCAGTGCGTATCTGCTCTGTGGTATCATTAGCTCTGGCCTTAAAAATCACAGTGTTCCATGATAACTTTCAATTAGCGTAGCCCTTCCAGTTTGACGTCATTCTCTCCTACCCAAGGTCGACTTACATTTGCATATATTTATAATAGTCTTTTTGTACTTTTTGAGTCCTTAAAAAAGACACTTTCTGCTTGCCGGCAGTGAATATTTTGCTAATTTAGTTTGGAATTGTGTTATGCAATTAGAGCAAACTTTGACTGATGATGTTCCAGAGTTATAGAAACACAGAATAAATGTACAGCACTAGTGTTTATTACTTTAATAACTTTGTGCTTGGTTAGCGTTCTCTTTCACATTAATTACTATGGCAACTATTTCTATTATTATTCAGTTAATTTATATTATAATCAGGGCTTTACATTAACACCCGCCAACCCGACAAATGCGGGTAGATTTTAGCTTTGGCGGGTTAGACAGACACCTCCACTAGCCACTTTGGCTGGTTGGAAATCATTTTTAAATTGTAGTTTTCTTAAAAGCAGGGTTCGACAATAAGCAGGGCCTAATATTCATGCAAATGTGATCTTAGAATCGAGATGCAGCACGACTGACAAAAATAACTGTGTTCGCGCGAGAAAGCAGGTAAATACCGAACAAGAGGTTGATCACTTGCATGCACAGGTGATGTGATGCACGCGCTCCAGTTTACTTGCGCAAAGCAACCGTTTCTAGAGGAAGCGCAACTGGTGCGATCGGTTCCCTTTGAAATAGACTGGACAAAGAGCGATGATCGTGCACCCACAGTCCTGCTGCTTTCAAGAGCTCAAGATTAAAACAAAATTAAACATATTCTTTTGTAAGCAGCAGCGGTCACTGCTTTCATTCTAACTATTCTTTGAACAGATTATTTACAGGCCTTTATTAACCGTGTGCATGATCATGCTTTCATTATCAAACACGGTATGTTTTACCTGCTTTCTTTTGCTTACAGTTATTTTTGTTAATATGGTTTAATTATATTTTTTTACAATAACATTGCTTTAATGGGAGATTACTCCCTGTTTATGTGTAGTTAACTGGGGATCTGGGACTTTTAGCCAGGACAGATTACTGTGCATCTTTTAGATACATGACAATAATTCTTTTTTTAAATGTAATTTTTTTTTAAAGAAAAGTTTTGTTGAATTAAAAAGTGCACCTATACAGCTATATTTTCCTTGTTTTGACGCATTAAAACATTGTGGCTAAGAAATACTTATTTGGTGTGGTCAGAGATAAATTTGGTAAATCCTTAATTTTGAGCCCTGAAAAGTCATGTGAAATAAAAACTGATTGTATTGCGACACAACCCATTTGCTCAAGCACATTGAGCAAGCTAATACACAATACACACAAGAAGTTAAATGAATGAGAAGGAATATGGAGATAACATCACATCTAAATCAAGTCATTTTAGTATGTCAAAGTCAAACTAATGCATATAAAATATATTTTCCCTTGTCATTTTAGCATATATATAAAAAATATTAAAATATACAATATATAATAGCAATATATTGCAATATATTTTCCCAAGTCATTTTAGCATGTCAAAGTCAAATTAATGTAAAATGTAAAATGTAAAATATATTTTCCAAACAAGAAAAGTGTGGCTCGTAAAAATGGCGAGTGGCTAGTAATGTTGGAAATCTGCAAGCCACAGTGGCTGGTGATCAAAAAAGTTCATGTCAAGCCCTGATTATAATGTATTGGTCTATTCTGAGTTTGCAGGACTGAAAAAAATAGCATGATATACTAGTACAAAAGTACATGTTATCGGTTAATCATGCATATTATTTATTAACTTTTATAAAATGAAGTGCTCTGCAAGAATTGTAGTTCACATTCATTACTACAATCTGAATATATATATATTTTCATTATTAGTCAATATATTATTCATTCATTTTCCTTCCGCTTAGTCCCTTTATTCATCAGAGATCGGCACAGCAGAATGAACCGCCAACTTATCCAGCACAGCTTTTACACAGCGGATGCCCTTCCAGCTGCAACCCAGTACTAGTAAACATCCATACACACTCATTAGCACATATACACTACGGCCAATTTAGTTAATCCAATTCACCTATAGTGCATGTCATTGAACTGTGGGGGAAACCGGGGCACCCAGAGGAAACCCACACAAACACGAGGAGAACATGCAAACTCCACACAGAAATGCCAACTGGCCCGGCCGGGACTCGAACCAGCGACCTTCTTACTGTGAGGCATCAGTGCTAAAGTTTCAGCTCATTAAAATATTTCTTAGTATAATGTAGAATCTGTCTATTTTAGTGTCTAAGGACTTTGTAGCTGTTTTTGTAGGCTGTGGCTTTAAATGCAAATGAGCTGCTTCTCCCCGCCCACTGCTCCGACGTGAGTGTCTGCTTCTCATGCGTTACATCAGATAAACAGCTGTCAGTGATAGAGATAGACTCGGATGAAGCTGAAATAAAGTCACTAAAAATGCCAAGTAAGTTTATTTGTGGTGTTTATTCAAGCCTTTCTGAAACTATGAGTCACACACAAATGCTGTTTGCCGCACACACACACACACACAACTATATATATAGATAGATAGATAGATAGATAGATAGATAGATAGATAGATAGATAGATAGATAGATAGATAGATAGATAGATAGATAGATAGATAGATAGATAGATAGATAGATAGATAGATAGATAGATAGATAGATAGATAGATAGATAGATAGATAGATAGATAGATAGATATACAGTTGAAGTCATAATTATTAGCCCCCTTTGATTTTTTATTCTTTTTTAAATATTTCCCAAATTATGTTTAACAGAGCAAGAAAATTTTCACAGTATGTCTGATAATATTTTTTTCTTCTGGAGAAAGTCTTATTTGTTTTATTTCAGCTAAAATAAAAGCAGTTTTTAATTTTTTAAACCATTTTAAGGACAAAATGATTAGCCTTTTTAAGCTATTTTTGTTTCGATAGTCTACAGAACAAACCATCGTTACACAATAACTTGCCTAATTACCCTAACCTGCCTAGTTAACCTAATTAACCTAGTTAAGCCTTTAATTGTCACTATAAGCTGTATAGAAGTGTCTTGAAAAATATCTGGTAAAATATTATTTACTGTCATCATGGCAAAAATAAAATAAATCAGTTATTAGAAATGAGTTATTAAAACTATTATGATTAGAAATGTGTTGAAAAAAATCTTCTCTCCGTTAAAACAGAAATTAGGGGAAAAAAATAAACGGGGGCTAATAATTCAGGGGGGCTAATAATTCTGACTTCAACTGTATATATACAGTTACCATATACTGACACCATGCAGCCGTGGTAATTATAGCAGTTAAGAGTTACATAGCAATTTTACTCTCTTTATTACAAACATGCACTGTTTTAAATATGTTTTAAACTTATAATATTAAGCATTGAGGTGCAGCTGATCACAGAGACTTGTAACATGTTTTAATCCCAGTTTCTTTGCAAAAACTGTTCTGTGACATGTGTATACAAGTTATTATGGAGACATGGCACCTGTCAATCAATTCGGTAGGCGGGGAAAACCATGCTCCTACATCACGTTGCGCTGGGCCTCAACATGGTAGGGATTTGGATCCTATTTTAAAAAAAGAGACTTATTGTGTTTATATCACTCCAATATGACTGTGGACACACTATTGACCTTATTCTAAAATGCGGAAGTGCGCTCGTTTTGCTCGTTTTGCTCGTTTGTTCATTTTCATCATAGGTACCCTTTAAAAGATATTACAGTTTTCAGTTATGCTTATTTTGTATTATGTAGTTAATATAAACTGATAAAAAAAAAAACTAAAAATAAAAGCTCACAGTGCATTTCAATATATTTTCTTTTTTTATCAAGGTATAAAAACAAAAGAAATATATAAAAATATCTAAATAATTAAATGTAATCCTCTCACAGTGCATAAAAATATGGCAGCAGCTAAGATGAGACCATCTTTCCATTGCTAGACTCCTTATAAGAAAAAGTTATATTAATAATAATTTTTTTCCTTTCATGTTCTACCTGGAAGCATGTATCAGTGCCATACCCTCAAATTCAAAATGGTGAAAATCACAGTCTGAATAGTTAATCACAGAGCTGGTTCATATGCTGTTCTGTGTCATGGGGTTAGGTGTTTTTTTAAAAGAGAAAATATGTATAATTCTTTGCTGTAGTTAATTATTAGCTGCTGCTGAAAGAGAAAGACATTAATTGGAGACTAGCGGCTCTTCTGATCTGCTAAGGCCAAGAACATTTTGTAGCTAATCTGAGGACACAGAATGTGAAAGGCAAAGGTTCCTGGATGTGAATTTATTTTACTGCACATGCTGTGCACTATTCAAACGTTTGGGAACAGTACGATGTTTTTAAAAGAAGCCTATTCTGTCTTATTCTTTAAAGAGGATCTATTACGCCCCTTTTTTACAAGATAAATAAGTCTCTGATGTGTGTCATGTAACGTTTGAGCTCAAAATACCACAAAATATATAAACTGCCTATCTTTGAAACTGCCCCTTTTAGGCTTTGAACCAAATTATGCAATTTTGGTGACTGTCCCTTTAAATTCATATGAGATTGTACTCTTTTTCAAAAGAGGGTGGAGCTACAAATGCCTATGTGTCAGCATGGTGGCCGATTCAAAACAGGATTAACGTTGTATAATAGAAAACTGAAAATGTTAAAAGAAATGGCTCAGAAAATAGTCTATTGAGACTACAGTGTTCATTTGTGCATCCTAAAACTCTAACTGTGTGTTCACACCAAAGGAGGCGAGAGCGTCAAAGTTCGCTCTGGCCACCCTAGCGACAACGCTGTCTGCTCTTACTGGTGGTTATACTGGTTTGTATTGTCGTTATAGCTAGGAGGAGATTCCTGCTTTTTTAGAAAAAAAAAAACATTAATGCACATCAACTCGCCAGTAACTTTTTTTAAGGTATGTCCATTTAAGAAAACATCGTAAATAATAATTGGAAATCCGGCAACCACAATAATCAAACCCTTGGGAACAACTGTGGTGGAAACCAAAGTTCACAGGACTGTGTTCTCTGGACTCCTCTCAAGCAGTGGACCTCTACATTTTGACTGGTTGCCGCCGAACCACGTCATAGTTTATTACCATAAAGCTGACATGATTTCAACTCTCTTCAACGCCCACACCAGCGAACACGGGCCATGCTGCACCTCGCCGCTTATTGCCCCCTGCTCCCTTTAAAAATGAATGACTTCCGGCTACACTGATGCTCTTGCCGCTTTTGGTGTGAATGCACAGTAATGGCAGATGATCGCTTCTAATCATAAGTCTATGCTAATAAAAAAGAGATCACTAATGGGCAGGGCTTTCCCCCTCCAATGACATGTAATATATGCATACAATGACAAAGGGACAATGTCAATCAAAATGTTTCAGCACTGTTTTTTTTTTTTTATTAAGTCTGATTATGATTAAAAAAAATATAAAATTTGTGTCATTAGCCCTCTACTTCACGAATTATGACAGATCTATTTAAAAAATGTTTGACTTTTTCTTTTCTTAGAATGGCTTAACTTGAAGTGCTGTAAAAAAAATTTGGAGAAATTTTTTAAAGGTTTTTTTTTAAGGTACTTTATGATATGTGCAACATCCAACAGTGGATCTAACTTTTAATTGGTGTTGCAGTATTATAAGCTTTAACAGTGTATAAACTTATAAATGACACCTTACACATACTTTCCAACAGCTGATATTCCAACAGCTTTCATTTATTATATTCTTTTTGCTGAACATTATTTAAAAAAATAATAATATTGTATTATCATGTTTACAACATACAGTAGGTATAAATATTTCCAGCCTGATCTCACGAGGAAACGTAAGTATTTTACGTTTTGTCAGTTTAGTGGCTAATTCGTACGAATTCGTACGAGTTCAGTCGTACGAAAATGTACGATTTTAAAAAGGAGGCGTGGCACCCAACCCCACCCCTAACCCCAACCGTCATTGGGTGATGGGCAAATCATACTAATTTGTACGAATTAGATCGTACGAATTCATACGAATTAGCCACTAATGAAAAAGTTACGAATTGCCGTGAGATAGCGCTGATATTTCCTCCAGTAAATATTATAACAAAAAAAAAAACAAGTTTAATATATAAATAATGTAGCTAGCTAACAATGTTTATATACTATACTACGCTGTCTTATCTGCCTCTGAGCTAACTTACAATAACTGTCTCCATCACTGCTCTTATCAAATGTCCAACCTGCATCACTCTCATGGTCACTAAAACCCATCTCATCCTCACTTTCATCTGCAGGAAGAGCCAGTTCTGTAGTTTTCTTCTTCCATTTACCGTAGAACATGGTGGTCCTCACTAATACACTGTTCCCTCTATTAATATTTATTCAAAAGTAGTATTGCCATTAAAATGAGATATTATCCATAATAAATATGTCTAATCAACATTATATTACTAGCATTCATGTTGTTATTGTTACAACTTAAAAGATAACAGCTGACCTTGCTAGCTAGATAACCTATTGCAATTTTGCACATTCCACTATTGCACAGTGTTGCCATTTGGAGGCAATGTCTCAGATTTTTTGTGATTCTGACATGAATTGATCCTTTGTTTTTTTGACGTTTTCATTTGCATTCGGCAACTACTCACAATAAATGACAGTCTGTCAGAAATCACACTCCAGAAAAACACTGTACGTCATGTGACTTAACCAAAGCACATCGTTGGCTAAACTATGGCCTTCTCTTTCCAACAAAAAAATTAGAACGTTGGTCTTAAAGAAACAGTGACAGGGAAATGAACATACAGCTGAAGTCAGAATTATTACCTAACCCCCCCCCACCCCCCCCCCCCCCCCCCCCCCCCCCCCCCCCCCCTTTGAATTTCTTTTTCTTTTTTAAAAATTTCCCAAATGCTGTTTAACAGAGCAGGAAATTTTTTACAGTATGTCTGATAATATTTTTTCTTCTGGAGAAAGTCTATTTGTTTCATTATTCATTATTTAAAATGTAATTTATGCTTTATACTTTTCAGCACCATAACCTCGGTCTTCAGTGTTACATGACCCTTTAGAAACCATTTTAATATAAAGACTCATTCACACTACAAGGGACTGACAGCGGCAAAGTGACGGTCTGCTGCTTAAATAACATTTATTATTATTGTCAGTGTTGAAAACGGTTGCTTTATATTTTTGTGAATACTGACAGAAGTAAAACGTACCATTAAAATGTGTTTGCTTTTATTGATCTACAGTAGGACACATTCAAAAGTTTGCGAATGCAAGTAAAATATTTTACATTTCAAATGTTAATTGAACTTGCTAATCCTCAAAAAATCCTAAAAAGTAAATTGTATCATAATTTCCACAAAATTATGAAGCAGGAAAAAAATCTACACAGACAATTATAAGAATCATTATTAAAGGGATAGCTTACCTAAAGCTGAAAATTCTGTCATCATTCACTCACCTTTTACTTCTTCCAAACCTGTTTGACTTTGTTTCTTTTATTGAACACAAAAGAAGATACTTTGAAAAAATCTAGATACCGGTAACCATTGATATTCATAGTATTTGTTTTTCCTACAATGGAAGTTAAGGGTTACAGATTTTCAGCTTTCTTTAAAATATCTTTTGTGTTTGACAGAAGAAAGATACCCATAAAGGTTTGGAACCACTTGAGAGAGAGTAAATAGGGGTGAACTATCCCTTAGAGTACTAGTAACAAATTTATTACAACAGAACAGCAAATCAGCATTCATTCATTCATTTTCTTTTTGGCTTAGTCCCTTTATTAATCTGAGGTCGCCACAGTGGAATGAACCGCCAACTTATTCAGCATATGTTTTACGCAGCGGATGCCTTTCCAGCTGCAACCCATTACTGGGAAACACCCATACATTTTCCTTCACGCACATACACTACGGACAATTTTGCTTACCCAATTCACCTGTACCGCATGTCTTTGCACTTGTGGGGGAAACCAAAGCACCGACTCAACACAGAAATGCAAACTGAGCCAGCTAAGGTTAGAACCAGCGACTTTCTTGCTCTGAGGCAAGAGCGCTACCCACTGTGCCACTGCGTCACCCTGCAAATCAGCATGTTGTAAATATTTCTGAAGAAATTTTTTTATTAAGCAAATGGCTATTTTAAATTGCAATTAAGTGTAATAATTTTACAATCATTTTGGACAAAATCTATTTTGTTTTGATAGATCAGTCATATTTTTAAATGTTTTCTCTTTTTTGTGTAAGCCTTGGTGAGTTGAAAAGACATACATTTAAAAAAAAAATCATTAAAAAAATCTTACTGATCCCAAACGGTTAATATAGAGGTCAGTTGTCTACTACAAAATACCTCTAAAAGGTAGAGACAGCATTTGTCCCTTCCTTTTTTTATCTCCATTCTTAATATATACACTGTCAAGACACATTGGCTCATTAAAAGATATCCACAGGTTTGGTGGCCACTCCATTCTGCACTAATGGTGGGACATGTCATTAGCAGTAAGCAGTGTTAATTGGAGAGACCTGCAGTGTCAGAAGCGGAGGGCTGGAAAGTGAATGAAGAGGACACTCCACAGTAAAAAGCACTCAGCCACAGCAGACCCCTCATTAGGGGTGCTACATGCTTCGGAAGAGGCTTTTGTGGTGTCATCATGGGAAGAAAACTTTAAAACATTACACCTAAAGCACTCCTGAACTTTGATTTGAGCGGCCCTTGACCATATGATTAGCATACATATATAGCAATAGTGTAGGAGAAATGGGTACTTTCTGAAATGGTGAAATATGTGCATTAGAGGCTTCAGCCCTACCATACAACTGGCAAAATAAGGCATAAGACATGTTTCCACAACGTGTTGCTATTTCAGATCAACGCAACCTTAATTTTTTTGTTTTCCGCCACGTTGTTTAAATAGCAAATCCATTTACGCCACTTTGTGGACTCATGGGTGTTGCAGTCTAGAAAAGAAGTGTGTTAAGGCGCATTGTTGGCGCGTTGCTATTTTGAGGAACTAAATAGACTGTTCAATAGACCAGCTAAAAGCAGGTCTAAAGTCCAGCACAGACCGCGTTAGTTGTGCGCCTTGCTTAAACATTGCTTAAAAGACGCAGGATGTACAGCAATACACAAACATTTTTACATATGAAAAAGAATTAAAGGAATAAAATATTACAAATGAAAAAGAATTGAAGGATTAAAATATTACAAAAATTATTATTTTCCACATAAATATAAAAACCACTGCCTCCATGCCTTCTTCATCTCGAGAGCCTTTTTTCAGTTTATTCACGCCAACTTGCTTTTGTAAAATGTTATTATTATTATTAGTATTATTTATTATATGCATATTTATATTTGTTTTAATAAAAACAAGCTTAGATTTTTCCACCTGTCAGGTTTTAGACCACATGGGCCACAGCATGTGTGTTTGGATATAAGTCAGTTTTTTTTACCACACTTCATTATTATTGTTCATTTATTCGTTTGCTGGAAATTAGAGCTGAATTTAGAAATAGTTTTGAAACAAATCGTTGTGCTTAAATTAATTATGTAGGCTAATGGATGTCTGTGCGCATAACACCCTTTCCTTATCCATGGAAGAGGGAAAGTGAAAGTGAAAGTAAAGGCCAATTGGAGGAGGCTCATTCTTTATCCTTGCACTGCAGATGGTCTGTAACTGTTTTCTCACTAGTGAAGCGTTCAGTTTTTCCACTTACAAAGTCTGCCATGTAAATAGCAAATGCGCTATGGTGCGATGCAACTGACTCTTAAAGGGAATGGGAGATGGTTTATTCTCAAAACACACCCATAACTCATTAAAAGAATTAGCTCAACCCTGTTAAAAAGTGGATTCGGACATGCCCTTAATGCTTTTGCGCCCTGCGCTTTAGACTTTGTGCCTAGACTGTTTAAATAGAGCGTACAAGTGTACAGAGTCAACCAAATGCAGAAAAACAGCTGATATAGGTCTCCATAAACCAAAGCAACCAGCAACAAGTTGAATCAACATATTGATGTGGTCTGAGTCCTAATGCCCCAATAAAGTGAAGGGGACACTATACTGTCAGTAAGCACCATCTTTCAGATGAGGCGTTAAACCGAGGTCCTGACTCTCTGTGGTCATGAAAAATCCCAAGACACTTCTCGTAAAGAGTGTACTGGCCAAATTACCTCCATCGGCCCCTACCCATCATGGTCTCCCAATCATCCTCATCCACTGAATTGGCTCTATCACTGTCTCTCCTGGCGCCGTTGTGCCAATGGTGGTGGTGTGGAGAGACCCCTCTGATGATTGTGAAACGCTTTGGCACCAATCTCTACGATTGGTGGAGTTTTCTGTACGTTATCAATGGTAATGTAATTCTGCATGAATTTGATATATAACAATATTATTTTAAAGATAAATGGAGGTTTAACAGATTATAATTGCTTTCCCCCCAAAAGAAATCAATTGATTAGCAATCTTGGCACTCACATCTTTATTAACCTCTAGAAAAACAGTACTATTGGTCACAGTATACAGCTTTTATTTTACAGATTTATACTGTTGCCATTAAATAGAAGTTAGTCATTTCCCTATTATAAAATATTGGATGCTTGTGAATGGCTATTGGTCGATCTCATGTGAGTGACAGGTTGTCCCTCCGTCTCACCAGTAAACATCATCGGAGAATAGATGTCTTTGCAAAAGGTAGAGGAAGTTATTTTGATTACAGATTATGAGAGTGCATGAATTTTTTAAATAATGATGTGCACTTATAAATAATTTATAAGAAACACTGCAACACTCTAATATAAACAAGAATTGTCAATTTGGTTTCATGGTGTCTTAAGGCAGGCTGTTATTAAGTGCCACAGCTGGGCTGCTGATTAAAGATTAATGTCACATAAATATCACACATAAATTCACCCAAAAACTGCCATTTTTGTTTATATCTGCCCCTGAAATGAAGGACAAAATATTGTGCCTAAAGTAAGTCAGATGTTCAGAAGCCCTGAAGTCTAACAGATAAAGGCCGATCTTCCAGATGGGCCCTTCCTAGACCAGCTGCCAGTCCATATTTACATGATTATCTAGCATTTCTCACTGCCCTCAGTCACTCTGCTCCAAAATCTACAGTGGCACAATGCAATCCCAGAATGCATTACAACAAATTCAATGGGAAAACGATAAAATCAAGAGGGTGGACAGTGTGATAGAAATAATCAAAATCATGATTCAAATCAACAATCATCTGAATATACTGTACATTTCCTTCAACAAAATGTTTTTAATTGACATCAGTTTATTATTGAAAAAATAATTATCTTCTCCTCAAGAGAATAAATGAAATGGAGGATTTTAAACTCCGCCAATAGGGTCTGTCGATGTTGATCCAATAGTTTGACCATCGCCACCATGTTCAGCTCGTTCGCGGCATTCTCAGAGGGGTCAGTTTTTGCTTCTTTTTTGCTCTTTTTAAGTGATTTTTTGAGGTCATGTTTAATCTAAATGATAGTTTTACTTAGAAGTGCTCAGATTTTTAGTTCACAAGTAAAGTAAACGGGCTTTATGCAAGTTTAAATCAAAATCGTACGGGAGGGGACTTCCGCTTCCGCCCGCATGGAGTGAGCAAGACAGACGGGAGCTCCTCAAATAAATAATCATTTATTACTCAACAGAACTATCAATCACGTACAATCTTCACTGGTCAGTCAAATAATCATAATAACGAACTTTTCGACATGAAACCGAGTTCGTGCAAGAAAGCTACATCGTCAAATCAACGTAATACGAAAGCCGAAGGCAGTGATAACAAAATGGACGACCATGACGGCGGCTCTCCTATCTCGCTAACTACACTCAGAACAGAGCTGCAAACTCATCGGGAAGCGGTGATTAAGGACATTAAATCGCAAATTGAAAACCTCCACCTGGAGATGCAAAAAAACCGCGAAGAGATGAAAGAGGATCTGCGTGCGCTGCGAGAAGAAATTTTCCCGGAACTGGCAACCTTGCACAAAGCGCAATCCGATTCGGCGAAGGAGTGCACAGAGATGGGAAAAACTTTGAGTGATACGATGGATAAAGTGGCAGTACTTGAACAGTCTTACGAACGCATGAGTAAAGAACACAAAAAAATACAAGAGAAGTGTATGGATTTGGAGAATCGTAGCCGGAGACAAAATTTAAGATTCGTTGGAGTCCCTGAAGGGGCTGAAGCGGGAAATCCGGTTCGGTTCATCAAAGACCTGTTGCTGGAGTTATTTGGAGCTGACGAACTTGGGGATTCCAATATGATGGTGGATTGAGCGCACAGGACCCTTGCACCGAGACCTACATTGGGAGAGAGACCCAGGGCAATGATCGCCCGCTTCCACTATTATGCCGACAAAGAGAGACTTCTTAAATTATCCAGGAATAAAGGCCGTCTCTACTACAAAGGATCCCCTGTACACATCTTTCCTGACATAAGTCCAGAAGTCGGAAAGCTTCGCGCTGCGTTCAATCCAGTCAAGGCCAAGCTGCGAGCCGCCGGAATAACCTACAGTTTGTTTTACCCTGCCAAATTAACAATTACCGTGGATGGAATCAGGTACACTTTTGAGCACCCTCGAGAAGCTGATAGATTTCTGGAAAAGAAGTCTCAAACCTAGATGACTGAACTGTAAGATTTGATCATCTGACTAAAAAGAAATGCGGTGTCTGTTCTTATTTTCATCAGGCTTGGACACTTAAGAAAGAATATCAATAATATATTGCTGGACATACGTATAATTTTGTTTGTGTGTGTATATGTATATATGTATGTATGTGTATGTATGTATGTATGTATGTATGTATGTATGTGTATATATATATATATATATATATATATATATATATATATATATATATATATATATATATATATATATATATATAAAAAGAACCGCATCGATTATGGTAACGTGAAAATAGTATATGTAAATTGGTCTATTGAGTACCTTATTTTTTTGTTTGTTTTGTAAAGGAGCTAAGTGGTAAGTCAAATGGTTTACCACCCTTTGGTTAAGGTTATGGATAACGTTAACAGCAGAAATTGTTTTCTAAACTTATTTTGCTGTTTTTTGTGTGATTTTCATACACACAGTGGACTGAGAGTTATGTTCAACTTGTTCAAGATTTTGTTGGTTGTGTTTTTTTTTTTTTTTTCTTTTCTTTCTCCCACCCTTCCCCAACTCTCTTGTTTATTTTATTATTATTATTATTATCATTATTATTATTTTTCTCCCTAAGCACTCTAAAAACTGCTTCTCACAACATTTCTCAAAACTCGGATCATGACTAAGAAGTCACTATGTACTAATACAAATTCTGTCCAGTTTATCTCGTGGAACTGTAAGGGTCTTAATGGAGCAATAAAAAGGGGAAATGTTTTAGCACATCTTAGGAGATTAGGGGCAGATATTGCATTTTTACAAGAAACGCATTTAAAGAACCAAGACCAGAACCGTTTAAGAGGAAGATGGGTCGGACAAATTTTCCATTCAAATTTTAATTTTAAGTCTAGGGGTACGGCAATACTATTAAAGAAAGGTATACCATTTACTGCAACAAAAGTCATTTCGGACTCTAATGGTCGATATGTTATAGTAACGGGACAACTCTACAACACACCAACATTATTTGTTAATATATATGCCCCCAATATAGATGATGATCGATTTATATCTTCTATTTTAAATATTCTGCCTAATTTAGATACTCATCAATTGATTATGGGAGGTGACTTTAATTTTGTGCTGGATCCTATCTTAGACAGATCATCAAATAGGTTAATACCAGTGCCAAAATCAGCTAAATTGCTACAAATGTTTATGAACAAATTTAAAATAATAGATCCGTGGAGATACACTTTTCCAAACCAACGAAAATATTCATTTTTTTCACCCGTTCATCATACATTTTCTAGAATAGATTATTTTTTAATAGATCACAAACTTTTGCCAGTGGTAACACATTGTGATTATGACGCAATGGTAATATCGGACCATAACCCTTTAATACTTAAGATAAAGTTTGAGTCCAAATATGACATGTTTAAATGGAGATTTGATAATAACTTGCTAGCAGAAACTAATTTTATAGATCAAACCAAGGCTCAAATAAGATTATACTTCGAGACAAATAACACAACAGATGTTTCCAAATCTACAATTTGGGAGGCATTTAAAGCATATATGCATGGACAAATTATTTCTCACAATGCCTTTATTAGGAAACAACACAGAGAACAAAGAACTAAATTGACTAATAGACTATTAGAAATAGATAAAAAAATACGCAATTTCCCCATCAGCAGAATTATATAAGGAAAGGCTCTCTCTCCTATCAGAATTTGAATTATTATCCACTACAGAAACAAAAAATCGTTTGATACGGGCAAAAGCCACATATTATGAACATGGAGAGAGAGCAGGTAAACTACTAGCTTGGCAAATTAAGGAGATAGCAGCATCAAGAACGATAATGGAAATTAAAAATGATACAGGACAAGTTATATCCGATCCGTTAGAAATAAATAATATCTTTAAAAACTTTTATGTCAAATTATATTCCTCTGAATCTACTAACAACCTAGCAGATATAACCCAGTTTCTAGAATCACTTAATATACCCTCTTTAGACACCGAAAACAAAGAAATTTTAGAACAGCCCCTGACAATTGAGGAAATAAAACAGGCTATAGCTAACATGCAATGTTCTAAGGCCCCGGGCCCGGATGGCTTCACAACCGAATTTTATAAAATTTTTAGTGATCAAATCTCGCCAATGCTTCTGGGTGTTTTTAATGAATCATTTGATAAGGGCTTTTTACCACCAACATTCTACCAGGCTAATATTTCTTTAATCCACAAAGCAGACAAAGATCCCCTGGACCCTGGTTCCTATAGGCCGATCAGTCTTCTTGATGTGGACCAGAAAATTTTGGCAAAGGTTTTAGCCACTCGCCTTGAGAATATGCTTCCCACAGTGATCTCCACAGACCAAACAGGATTCATTAAGAATCGTCTTTTATTTTTTAATATCAGAAGACTATTAAACATTATTTATACATCAAATCACAATCCCAATCAGCCCGAAATACTTATTTCTATGGATGCTGAAAAAGCCTTTGATCGGGTTGAGTGGGATTATCTTTTTGCCACCCTTGCTAAATTTGGATTTGGTTCAAACTTTATTTCATTTATTAAGTTACTATATGTCCATCCACAAGCCTCTGTGCAAACAAACAATAACAATTCCAGTTATTTTCCATTAGGTCGATCCACGAGACAGGGTTGTCCTCTGTCCCCCCTTCTATTCGCTTTGGCAATAGAACCTTTAGCAATAGCCTTACGTGCATCTGTGACGTACAGGGGAATAGTGAGGGCGGGAAAAGAACACAAAGTGTCACTTTATGCAGATGACCTTTTAGTATATATTACCAACCCCCTACAATCAATACCAGCCATCATGTCAATTTTAGATCAATTTGGTAAAATCTCAGGATATAAGATAAACTTTTCCAAGAGTGTTATATATCCAATAAACCCTAAAGATCAATTAGAATCATTTTCAACTTTGCCTTTTAAAGTAGTAAATTCATTTAAATATCTAGGGATTACCATCACTAAACATTTTTCTTCACTCTTTAGAGAAAATATCTTAAAACTATATGAAAACACCCAACAGCTCTTTAAAAAATGGACCAGTCTTCCTCTTTCATTAGCTGGCCGTATTAACATAGTAAAGATGACTATTTTGCCCAAATATCTTTTTCTTTTCCAATGCATCCCAGTATATATTAACAAATCTTTTTTAAAAAAAATAGACAGAATGATTACCCAATACATTTGGAATAAAAAAAATCATAGAATCAAGAAAATATACTTACAGAGGATTAAAATAAAAGGAGGGATGAGTTTACCACATTTTCAGTTGTATTACTGGGCATGTAATATAAGAGCACTTTCTTTTGGGATAAAAGATGGGTTAATAGATTGGGGTGACATGGAAAATAAGTCATGTTCCCCGTCCTCTTGGCCTGCTTTACTTTACTCAGCTTTATCTGCTCCCCCCACATCTCGATTAAACAATCCAGTGGTTTCTAATTCATTTAAAATTTGGAAACAGGTAAGAAAACACTTTAAGTGGCAAACATGTTCTGTCTTAAGCCCACTGACTAAAAATCATTCATTTACCCCTTCTCAAACTGACTCTCTATTTCAGGTCTGGTCAAATAAAGGGATACACTCCTTTAAAGTTCTTTATATTGATAATTGTTTTTCAACTTTTCAACAATTACAGCAGACCTTTGATCTGCCGAGTACCCATTTTTTTAAATATCTACAAGCTCGTAGTTTGCCCAAAAGAATTTGATATCATTTCCTATTGAACCACCAACCTCTCTAGTAGAAACTTTGTTTCTACAGAACCCATTTATGAAAGGAGGAATTTCAATTATATATAATAAATTATCTCAGTTAGAATGTGATGTTTCATTAGAGCATCTCAAAATGGCATGGGAAGAGGATCTCGGAGCAGAGATTGAAAACTGGCAATGGGAGGAAGCACAAGAACAAGTTCATTCTAGTTCTGTGTGTATCAGGCATGGTTTAATACAATTTAAGATTCTGCACCGACTCCACTTGTCTAAATTAAAGCTCTCCAAGATGTTTCCTTCCGTAGACCCACTGTGTGATAGATGCAATCAAACCCCAGCATCGCTTGGTCACATGTTTTGGAGTTGTTCTAAAATGGTTAATTACTGGATCTCAGTTTTTAAATTAATATCAGAAGTGGTGGGAAAACAAATATACCCTGGGCCTATTTTAGCTATATTTGGTGTCAGTGATGATACAGAATTATCTAATAATCAACGTACAGTGATTAGATTTATAACCCTTTTGGCACGTAGATTGATTTTACTAAATTGGAAACAAAAAGATCCTCCACGTTGCTCCACATTAATAAAAAATGTCATGTCCCATCTGCAACTTGAGAAGCTAAGACTTTCCCTAAAAAATAAAACAAAGAATTTCCATGTAATATGGAATCCATTTATTGAGTACTTTAACAAGAGAGCAGTGATTGAACCCTAGTAGAAACATCTTAAATTTCCCCCTTATTTAGTTCATTTCTTTTTATTTTATTGTTTTTTTCTGTTTTCTTTCAGTTTTTTGCCCCTTTTCCCCACTTTTCTGTTTTTTTTTTTGTTCTCTTACACATATAATAATAACATGATGTTACAACTTTGTGTTTAAAAGGAAAAAAAGTGCACATGTAAAAGTTATCATTTGTACTGATGTAAAAATACAATAAAGAGAATAAAAAAAAAAAAGAATGACTTAAGGCTGCAAACTACAAGTGGAATAATCAAGAGATGAATCCAGGCTAAGCAGTAGCCTCACTTTAATATGAAGATATTTTCAGATGGGCCGCGGGAAACACGTTTTCAAAGGAAAAGCAGCAATTTGCAGCAGTTTCGAGAGCAAATTAAAAATCCATCTGCTTGTGCGTGCACGGCTCTTTGTAGCCATTATCTTAAACTTAATGTGCTGACGTTAAGCACATTTTGAATGTTACAGGGAGCCTGTGATGCACTAACTTTTCCTTGCAAGCTACAATTGCCAGTAAGCGCGTATTCTCTCTCTCTTGCGCGCGCGCAAGCACATATTTTCAATGTATTGTGACAAATATTTAACTTCAATGTTAATAGGCCTAAATAATGGCCTATATTTTAAAATGGCATTAAGCATTTGCCATAAGTTCATTCATTAATTTCCCTTCGGCTTAGTCTCTTTATTCATCAGGGGTCACCTCAGCGGAATGAACCACCAATTTATCCGGCATATACAATAATGCAAAGTCACAAATATAAGCGTGAATAATGCGTACTTGCTATGAACATGCAGGATTTGTCTCAATCGGGTCTTCCAAGCAAGTTACAAATGTTGAGTGGAAGATGCACATGAGGGAACACAACACGAGTAATCTAGAGCGAGTGCATTTGATCATTTGCATTTAAAGCCACAGGCACAAAAAGAGTTTTCCTCTGACCCCCAAAATTAAATATTCTGCAAGGTATATGATCTGATGTTGAGCTGAAACCTCTTACATCTCGTAAAAAGATCATAATAGGCACCCTTTAAAGCAATGGTCTCAAACTCAATTCCTGAAGGATTGCTGTTCTGCATACTTTAACTTCAACCACCTCCAACTCACCTCTGCTTAATAATCTCTAATAGTCTTAAAGACTTTGATTAGTTGGATCAGCTGTGTTTGATTAGGGTTGGAGCAAAACTGTGCAGAGCTGCGGTCCTCCAGGAATCCAGTTTGAGATCTGTGGTTTAAAGGGATAGTTCACCCAGAAAAGAAAAAAGCCTCACCATTTACTCTCCCCTCGTGTGGTTTTTAAACCTTTATGAGTTTCTTGATCCTGTTGAACACAAAAGAAGATATTGTGAAAAAAAAACGCTGGCTTACTTTGTGTTCCAGAAGAAAGGAAATGTTTAAAACCACATGATGCAGAGTAAATGGTAAGGTCATTTTAATATGTGGGTTAAATATCCATTTCATGCTTGTCACTTTCTGTCTTCATACTAAAGTTCACTTTTTTTTTTAAGGCCTGATGTTGCTGAAAGAAGAGACTCATCAATGGAATGAAATGGAAGAGAAACACCAAGACATAACGACTGATGAAAAACCCACACTGACTAAAAAGACTTCATCACGCGGAAGACCTCGGAAATCCAAATCTAAGGGTAATTTCACTTGTCATCAGTGTGGAAACCATTTCAGTCAAAAATTCAGCCTTAAAGTCCACATGAGAATTCACACTGGAGAGAAGCCTTTCAGCTGTAAACAGTGTGGGAAGAGTTTCAGTCAAAAGCCAAACCTTAATGTTCACATGAAAGTTCACACAGGGGAGAAACCTTACACCTGTGAACAGTGTGGAAGAGTTTTGCTAAAATCTATCACTTAAAGTCCACATGAGAATTCACACTGGAGAGAGGCCATACACATGCCAACAGTGTGGAAAAAGCTTTTATCATGAAGGAAACTTTGCAGTGCACATGAGAATTCACACTGGGGAGAAGCCTTACTTTTGCCCTCTGTGTGGAAAGAGTTTTAAGCAAGATGTCAACCTTGAAGTCCACATGAGAACTCACAATGGAGAGAGAAGTTTTACCTGCACACAGTGTGGGAAAAGTTTTGCTGAAAAACAAAATCTTGACATCCACATGAGGATTCACACTGGAGAGAAACCTTACAGATGCACAGAGTGTGGTAAAAGTTTCACACGTAAAAAAACACTCAATTACCACATGATAACTCACACTGGAGAGAAGCCGTTTCCATGTGTTCAGTGTGGAAAGAGCTTCACAACTAAATATAGCCTCATGAACCACATGAACGGTCACACTGGAACCATAGTGTTCACATGTGATCAGTGTGGAAAGAGTTTCACACGCAAAGACTGCATTAAGCGACACATCAAGATTCACACAGGAGAGGATCGTTTTAGATGCAGTGAGTGTGGAAAGGGCTTTAAATGTAAAAGAACCCTCAGCACTCACCTGAAGCTTCACAGTGGAGAGCAGAGTCCTCAAAAATGAGTCCTTGTCCACACAAACACGGGTATATTCAAAATGGCAGCTTGTTCATGTAGTTTGGCTGTTTATTCATGTGAAGTTTATTAATAAATTAATTTCGAGAGGATCACATGCTTATGATTGTCTACGGCTGTTCCTGCATTAGCTAACACATGATTCACCAATCAGATGGTGAAGCTTCCTAACTCACTATAAATAACCAGAGTTTCTTACCTCAGTTATCTTTGTCTTGAAAAATCCCCCTCCCACCCTTACACCCCCTCCTTTCTAGATTGGGTGACACAGCGGCCCAGTGATTAGCACTGTTTAGCCATCCGTTTATCTGTCATTAGCCAGAAACAAGTCAGAGGAGTTCATCGAGATCTACCTGAGCTCAAACTACCCTCTCGCCCTGCTAACGGGAGGGAGCCCAGAATCTCATGAGCCCAAGGCTCTCTTCTGGGACAGCATGCCAAACTTGGGTTACTGGCGTAACTGTGGATCTGTGAGACCAAAGGATGACCGTCACTAACGGCTTAAATAGAATGATAACCTTCGTTCTGCCTTCCCTCGAGACCGGATGTAAACAAAGTCATGCCCCATGACCCCGGAGGCAGAACTCCCACAAGAATAAAATAGGGCTTTACTTCCGGCTCTTCCTCTTACCTTGAACACCCCAGACTTCCGAGCGACAAGGATTAGTGACGGTCATCCTCCCTTCTCACAGATCCACAGTTACGCCAGTAACCCAAGATCTGTTTCGACCTCAGTCAGACCGCCACTAATGGCTTAAATAGGATGACGTATGTCAACAGGGTCGCGAGGACCTTCAGAATTCAAATCATTCGTTACTCTCTGGGAAGCAGACATTAATACAGCCGTGCTGATTTGTGTTGCACTAGTGACATAAGTTCTGTAAAATTTAGAAAAAGTGCATGGTGTAGACCATGATGCTGCAGCACAAATTTCTTCCACTTGAACTTACTGCAGCGCAGCCCAAGAAGTTGCCACACTTCTGGTTGAATGGGCTCTTAATCCTTCCGGCATTAGCAGCCCTTTTACTGTATATGCCTGAGAGATCACTTCAACCAACCAGTAAGACAGTCGTTGTTTTGAAAGAGGCAATCCTAGCCTAGTCTTGCCATAACAAATGAAAAGCTGATAGTGAGTCTTCCTTAGAGGCTGAGTAGCACATGTATAAGTGCGCAATGCTCTTACTGGACATAAGGTAGATAAATCCTCTTCTGTTGTCCGTAAGGGAGGTTTGAAATTGGTCCAACTCTATTACCTGATTCCTAAATCGAGGACTAATCATTTTGGCAAAAATGAAGGATTTGGCCAGAGTGATACTCCCCTGCCATCTGGTTTCCAGCGTAGACAGTCTTCACTGACTGACAGAGCACACAATTCTCCGACCCTTTTAGTGGAGCAAATAGCCAAAAAGAACGCTGTTTTTAGTGACAGATTTTTAAGGTCTGCTTCTGCTAATGGCTCATAGGGTGACCTTGTGAGAGAGTCCAGTACAAGAGGTAAATCCCAATTAGGCGCTCGTAAAGTGCGATTCGGCACCATACGACGGACCTCTTCTAGAAACTGACATACTAAGGGCTGTCGACTTTGTGGATGGCCATTTACACCCCTATGAAATGCCGAAATAGATGAGGTATAAACTTGGATAGTACTGGCTGCTCTGCCCTTGTCTATCTGGGACTGTAGAAAACGAAGAACAAGTGGCACTGAGCAGGATACTGGGTCAATATTCTCATGAAGGCACCATTCTGAAAATATCTTCCATTTACTAGCATAGTTCGAGTGGGTAGATGGGGCTCTAGCATTGTTCAGGGTCTCTTGTACTGTTTTATCTAAATGCTGAGAGATGGGCTCTGCAGGGGCCATACCCACAAGCACATGGCTGTTGGATTCAGATGCCAAATTTGGCCTTTCACCTGAGACAGGAGATCTGCACGCAACAGTAGTTGCAATGAATGACCCCAGATCATCTGGACCAATTCTGAAAACCATGGTTTCCCTGGCCACCGTGGAGCAATTAGCAAGATCTTGTAATGACCTTCCCTGATTCTTCGAAGGACTTGAAGAATTACAGGGTTTGGGGGAAAACCGTATAACAAGTGTGTCGGCCACTTTTGTGACAAAGCATTCAGGCCTAAGCTGCCCTCCTGATCTGTTAGGGAATACCATTTCAGGCAATGGGTTGTCTCCCGAAAGAAATTTACATTTAATTTGTGTATATATTTACTGATATGTGTCCGTAATACTGACCAGGTCTGACTAGTTTCCATTGGAGAATATTGTGTATGCAATTTAGCAGAGAAGCTATGTCCTTAATTAGAAAGATATTGCAATATCAGCATTTTATCAAATACCTTGTAGTCTTCAGCAATTATATCTTTCTCCTCTAGCTTAACAGTCCCTCTTTGCTGCCTGAGCAAATGTAGATTGTTGAGATGTTTGTCTGCAAGGACTGCAAAAAAAGGACTGTTGAAGTAGACCCCACCTCATCCATTTCCTTCAGCGTTGTACAGCATGCAAGAAGGCCAAAGACGTGCACTGCTAATTTGTAAAGCTTTGGAATCCTAAAAAAAATGAATGAACATTATTGTCATTGTACATTTAATTTAAAACTATAAAGTAATGACAATCCAAAAAAATATTTACTGTCTTTTGCACAGATGCTTGACATAGCATAGATGAAGTATCGGGAGGACAAATGTATCAGTCAGATGTTGTCCTGTGACCAGCTGGAAGTATTTTTGCAGTAAATCTTCCAAACCGGTTCTGCAGAATGTGATGGAAATGGCATGCATAAGCACAAGGGAGCCATCACAGATTACCATGACTGGCCTTTTGCTTGCTCCATACATTCTGAGAACATCCGTTTGGAAGGACTGCAGAAAGTACATTACAGATGCTGTTGTGTGGTCACAGGTGACATAGGATGCAACAGGTAAGGGTGAAGCACCTTTTGATGTATTTCGCACCACTAACTCATATACGTAATATGGTGGACTTTGTGCATTGCTTCTTTGCATCACACTCGCTGTTGCATCCAGATACACAATGTCCTCCTTGCACCTTCTGAAAAAGACAGAAATGGTCTTCCTTGACCAAAGCATTACGCCTTTTGAGTGCATCAATACCCTTTGCAGGACATCACTGTCTGCTCCAGATTGATGATCATTGATGATCCTCTGTAAACTTATGAACTCATCAGAATGTGGCCGTTTCTTTCTCCTTTCACCCCATGTGATGTTTTTGAGCACGTCTTTAGATGGAGCTTCATCCCTGCAACCAGAGTCAGTGATTGCTTGGGGAAGTTTGTTCATTGACTTTAAATATAAACTTCTAGGGAGTTTCGTTTATAGGAGCTCAGCAATGAACAGACGTGCATCTGCACGGACTGGCCTTCTTCTGAGTTCATGAGTGCCGCGATGCACATCCCCACTAAAAACCACTGTTGCTTTTAAGGCCTTTTCATCACAGACAGTGACATGTGCGCTCACTGGGCAATCTGTGAACCGGCAGGAACCCACACAAGTGAAAACTGACCCTGGTTTTTTCGACAGCAGGGTTTTTGACTCTGTGCTGTTTAAAACCAAAGCTGCAATAGGGGTGGAGAGAATTAATGCCCCTGGAAATAATGTTGGTCCACTGAAGACTCTGAAACAGTCTGCCTTTCTGTTGTTTCCTAAGTGCCTGCCATTCATTTTGGGATATAAAAAAACAGAGCTGCGATGGCAAAAGCACACTGAAAGTATTTTTCCCCACTGTTTTGTGTGGAGATCATCATCAGTATAGCCCAGGAAACAAAGGAGAAACAACTGCATGCCCTCAACACAGGCTGATTAGTTCCAGCTGCAGCCCATTAGTCGGCTTGCATTTAAACTGCAGCAACACAACGAAAGGTTGAGAAGGCTCTCCAAGAGAACAAGCATTAACCCAATCTCGCTCTATTTTATCTGACAGCAGCTGTTATGGCACTTATATATATATATATATATATATATATATATATATATATATATATATATATATATATATATATATATATATATATATATATATATAGGAAGTTATTCAAAATTATATTTGTGCACATACATTAGATTAGTCAGTACTGAATCCAAATCTGGAGCTCTTCTAGCAAAACAACTCATGATAATGTTCCAAAAACTAGTACACCCAAATTTATGTCATAGAAAAATATTAAAATCAAATTTAAAATAAGAGGAAAAATCAAGAGAAGCAAAAAAAGAAAAATGTAGTTGAAATTTTGTAGGTTGTATTTGTTTTGCAATATTCGGCTTGAATTTAATTGTATTCTTTCAATTCTATATGTTTATTATTTTATATACAATAAGTTAATCTTTTTCTGTAGCGGAAGCACAATTTGTATCCAAGTCGCCTGTCAATACACTAGAAACATCACAACTCTCCCTTTGATCCTGAAAAGAGAAAAAGAGTGAGGTCATTCTAAAATAATGTCCAGACAAAGCACACCAAATGGATGGCACACAAGAACAAAAAGTGACCATTTTAACAGATGAACATTGAGCACCTTTTTGGCAGAGAGACAATTTACAATTTGTAGCTTGTTGGTCATCCTATTTGAAAAGTTATATATATATATATATATATATATCAGTTTAATGATTTACTTGTTTGTGTCTCAGATGCTCATTTATTGATATATTAGTGTGTTTATTCATTCATCTATTGATCTGTCATTCTGATTATTGATGTATTGAGATGTTATAAGTTGTATCATGACTGTGTGTACATTTATATCAACCTGAGTCACATTGTGTTACTGTAAATAACCTTTTTTCTGTCTCCTGTTACTGTTGTTGATTAATAAATAAACACAATAAATAATAAGATTGTGTTCATGGGTTAATTGTGGGCCTGTTTCATTCAGAGCCTTCACTGTATTCAGCTGAATAACCTATTTAGTCTTAGACTTTTATTATGTAGTCGTCATTGATCCCACAGAAAATTTTCTTAACAAATAAAGTAATACTAAAATAATTCACAGATTTGATCCTGTCCAGCAGTTTTTGCAGAAATTCAGCAGTCACACATTTTTTTTTCCATAAGTGTAAAGCACAGCATCATCAGCGTACATTAATAAATCAGCGTCAATGCATATAGCCGGTAAATCATTTATATAAATACTAAAAAGTAAAGGTCCTAAAATAGATCCCTGAGGCACTCCTAATTTAATTGGTTTAAAGGTAGATTTAAAATTGTTAACCTGAACACATTGACTCTGATCACTCAAATATGATTTTATCCAATTTAGTGTTTGCTATGAAAAATCGTAATTGTTTCATTTGTTAATTAAAATATCATGGTTAACAGTATCAAATGCCTTCCGTAAATCAAGAAAGACTGCTCCCATCTACACCCCCCCCCCCCCCCCCCCCCCCCCCCCCCCCCGGCCAGTTGGTTTGCTGTTTGTCATCTGATTTATATATTGGAGTTATTATTGCAGATTTTAAAGCACCGGGAAAACTTTTATCATATTATAATTCTAATATCATTATTATAATTATTTATCGTTTTTGTGAGAGGAAAACTTAAAATATCTTTATATCTTTTTAAAAAAAGCAGTATTACGGCCATAAACATCTTTTGCTTTACTATTATTCAATGTGGAAATTATTTTTTGAACATTTATTTCATCTGTAGGACTCAGAGAAAAAGAATATTGGCTGCCTTTTAGGCTAGAACACGGGTGAACAACTGGAAAATGTCCAGCAAGTTTCTGAACAAAGTTTAAGAAATACTCATTAAAATTAGTTGCAATTTCTACAAAATCATGAAAAATTTGTCTAATAATTATTAAGCTGTGGCGACCCCGGATCAATAAAGGGACTAAGCCGAAAAGAAAATGAATGAATGAATTTTTAAACTGTATATCCTCTACTTTCAACTTTTCTTTTCCAATTAGTTTGTTATTAGTTTTCCATATCGTTTTAATATTTCCTTTTGCATCTTCAATCATTTTAAGAAAGAAATTTGCTTTAGCCTTTCTAATTTTCTTTATTTCTTAAACTTGTATCAAGCGGCAACCTCCCGCTCTCCCTCGGGAAGCCAATACGGTAGTAACTAAAGCTGCAGTTCATCGACTCGCCTGGGGGGCTGGCTCCAGGAAGTCCAAGGGCTTTCTTTCTGCATTGGTAAATTGGCCATTTTTACAGCTGATAAAAACATGTTTACAGCCTGGTACAAACGATGGCTTTGGTGCATATAGCTATGATTACCCTTCATGACAACTCTGAGGGGGGTGAATTTTTTTATAACTCATCCGTTTAGTTTTAATTAGGTTATATTAAGTTTGCATAATTAAGGGCGTGGCCACTTGAGTGACAGCTAGCCCTCGCTGCTCGCTGTCTCGTCACCTCAGCTGATTCTGGCTAATTAGCCGCTGAGCTCGGCATATAAATCGTGTATTTGTTTTGGTTAATGTTTCTTTACACCTTCATTTGCCTTTTGGAATTATTTCCTGCAATTATCAGATGATATGGCATGCTGTGTGGACTTAATTGTGCTTACAAACCGTTCAAGTTGCCTCCATTTCACAGGTGAGGGAATTTATATGCTTATATACCATCTCTATACATGTATTTGTTTTATTTAAGATCATTTATCATTTAAATGTTCTTTAGACCAGTATTGCACTCCAGAATCTGACAGATTGATTAGCTGTAGGCTATAAAACAGTCATCTGAAGCGTTGTCATACAGTGTTAGTGCTGGATTTTTATAAACAGCCTTGCATTTACTAACACAGACTATATCTGAAGTGTTTGATAGTAATTCGCGTTTTCCTCCTGTCGAAAAACGTCATAAGAACAATGTTTAGAGGCTCAATGTATTACAACAGTGTTTTTAAAAGTCTAAACACTTTATTAATATAGTGTACAACCAAGCACATGTGGTCAGAACACAAACGAGTCACAGGCAATGAAGTATTAAACGTTCTCCCAAAGTAATTAGTCTGTTTTAATCCAGGTCCAAGCAAAATGCTGAGAATCCAGCATGCGTCTGTACACAGCAAAATCCTCAGAGTAAAATTTACTCAGTTCAGAGAACATTTGGTCCCTCTCTAAATTGAGTAAAATTTACTCAACAGCAGAGTTAAAGATAATGAGACAATGATGGGGTTAATTAAGTGATGATTGAGCGCTGATGATGAACACCTGCTGTTAACAAGCAGAAACAGAGAAGAGAAACATAAAACTACAACTGACTTCAGTCACAGTCGTAGATGAAATAAACTGAAATAAAACACATCAAATCTCTCAAAATTTCAGCAGAGGATCATTAAGCAACTCCACAAACAGCAGCTTTACTTATTAACAACCTGTTTGGCCTTATTTCTGCCACACTCTACAAAATTCCATATAGTGATATTATTAAGAACTAAGTCATTTTTTACAATAACAATAAAAAAACACCACTTTTTGTGTTTTAAGCTGTCACCACTGAGGAGAACAGTAGTTGCTTTACTTGGGCTCTGACTCGATTACTAATGTTAGTTTCTCTTTGTTTGCCAGATAGTGTATTGTGGCAAATATTGAATAAAGAGAGCAATTGTGCTCTGGATAATTGATTCTGTGCTGATTTAGTCACTGGTCAAATCAGTATAATTGGTATTGACCTATTAAGTCTGAATAGTGTTTTATCACAAAAGTAGCACTGTATCAAGAAAATGGAACTCAGCAATACTTTTATCAGCTCATAAAACACATTGAACATCTGAAACACTCAAAACACACAGACATAATGAATCAGCGTATGCTTCTCAACTATGGTGAGTTTTTTTTTTTTTTCCTACAGTCCATGCTGGGAACTATGGATGAATGTTAGCAGACACTGCAGCCAAAAAAATACAAAATCTCTAACCACTGTTGAGATAGAGACGCTGATTATTGATGTTTGTGTCTCTAAAGTGATTCAGATGCTCAATGTGTTTTAAAAAATGTATAAAACCACAGATGAGGTCCATTCACTTGAAAAACACTGAATTTTGTATCTTACATGATCAACCATCATTTAAATGTGATTTACAAAGTCAAACATAATCTCTTATACAGTAACTCTTATCAAGAGTAAGAATCAATACAGGATCAGTCAACCTGCTCATAATTGCTCGCTTTATACTTGTCATAGCAAGCTAAGAAATATCAACATTAGATATCGAGTCAAAGAGCCCAAGTAAATCTACCACTTTTCTCCATGATGGTGACATCGGGGAATAAAACATGTTGTTTTTTTTGTAAAATGTAAATAACTAAAACAGTTAATTCTCAATAAATCTCATATGGACTTCTGTGAACATCTGACAGAAATAAAGTCAATCAGGTAATCAATGAGCAAAGCTGCTGCTGCTTCTCTTTTGTTTCTGATTATTAACAGCAGGTGTTCATCATCAGTGCTCAATCATCACTTAATTAACCCCATCATTGTCTCATTAACTTTAACTCTGCCGCTGAGTAAATTTTACTCAATTTAGAGAGGGACCAAATGTTCTCTGAACTGAGTAAATTTTACACTGAGGATTTTGCTGTGTAGCTTCGCTCACTCTCCGCCTCTTTGCCCTTATTTGGTATGCCGCGTTTGGTGCGATGACGCGCTAACAAAATGGCGACGGTTGGCCGCGCCTACTTGTGGCTTCTTTTGCAGTGTTCAGAAACCTATGGGTGACATCACGGACACTACGTCCATATCTTTTACAGTCTATGGTTTATATGTTTACACTCAGAGAGCAGCATTTACAGCGGATCTTTCAGTCTATAATATTGTACTGTAATATTGCAGTGATATTAACATACTGTAAACTTAATAACTAAATCATTTTGACTGAGGTATGTCTTTAAAAACTGAAAGAGCTCTGCTGAAGATATGAACTAACTTTGTAATCTGGGTTAAACAAAGAGCACTGATCGCACACACTTACCTAATCTGTAGCGACAGGACAAAAAGGAGACGAGCGACAAATCCGGATTTCCAGATGCGAAAAGCTCTCGGGTAAAAATGTTCCTTACAAGCACATTTCTGTCGCGTGTTGCGTGCACTGTAATCCACACGCGAGTCCAGCAGCTCTCTCATAGAGGGAAAATGAAAACAAAACCTTGTTGCAGCACACTAATAAACGCAAACCGATGACTCTTGTCTCCAAATTCTTGTTCTTTCACTTGTTTTGGCAACACAACGTGGCGTCTCTCTTCCGTCTGTACAGTGTAAACAGTCTCCGGAGCTATCATGCATATTAATGAAGTTTTACGTCATACACAATAGAGCGCGCTGATTGGTTTGAAGCACGTCTTTGTCATGAATTAATACTGCACACTCACATACGTCAGAATGTCCGCGAAAATACAGACAGCCACTCTCCAGCTGGATTTACACCCAAGTATCTCATGGCCGTGACGTAGCTTCAAAAATTCGTTTCAAACCGGAAGAACGAATTTGCTCAAAATAACGCAAAAACAACCAATTTTCACTTTTTAGTGCAATATATGTGTCCTAATAGTGTTTATAGCAGCGTGGGACACAGATATGACTGTCAACAGCTCAAAAAATGTGTTTTGGTGTTTTGTGACCCTTTAAAACCTTCACTTACCTGACAGTATCCAACGGCAGAAAATGGCGAGAAGGCGGACTCTTCAGTTTGAAAAAAATAACCATAACTGTCACTTTCCCAATCCACCAATAGGAATCGAAGGGTGATACAACACACAAACACCACCGAAGGTGTTTGCTTTGTTCATTACGGTTAGATAAAACAAATAAAATATGGTAAAAAATAAAGAAAACACCTAGTTTATTGATTTAAAAAAAGAATTAATCAAAAATGTAAAACTGTAATGCAATAGGAGGCATCCTACAAACTTGCTTAAAAATCACAAATCATATAGATTGACTAGATTTTAATGTTTGTTGTTTTTAACAGCAATCAAAAGCTTTATTAATGTGTTGTGTACTAATTTGTTAATTTTGTGTAATCTTTAGTTGAAATCATGAATCCAAAAATATAGAACCATTTTAATCAAAAAGGTTCTTTGCACTCAAATGGTTCTAAATAAAACCTTTTTTTGGGTAAAGGGTTCTACTGGTCAAGTATAGAACCCCAGGGTTCTATATAGAACCTCAAGGAACCATTTTTTTATAGAGTGTATAGTATATTCATCCTAGGATTCACCGCCATGTTTATTGAAGAAATTACCTATGTTGTCTCTATGTTGTTTAATTAATGTTCAGATTTTCTTCATTTGTTTGCTCTTGTATGTACTGTACATTGTTTATTTTCTTTAGTGTTGTTATTATCTGATATTATTATTATATATACAGTCTTCCACTGTGCTGTTATTTCACATTCTTATTAAAAAGTTGCAGAAATGACCCAGTGTCACAAAGCTCTGTTTCAGTGGATTCATATTATGCTTTTACAACTAAATAAAAGTGTAAACACAGACACAATGTTTGGCATATATTTAATGATCATTCAAACTATTTATTTCATTTAAAAAATGTGTAATCCTTTAAAAGAAAAAATACACTTCATTATTTAAACCATGTAAAGCTTTTTCAGATAAGTGCAACACGTTTTTCCTTCACCTGAAAAGCGATGTGATAGTTTTAAAGGAAAAGGAAAAACAACTCAATGATCAAATTCAAAGTTTTCCCTGTCTTTTTTTATGCGATTAGCCGAGAACAAGGCAGAAGGAATCCACAAATATCCTCAATAGCCTGAAAAAACACTAAAATAACGGGTTATGTATGAGAGCTACTCATTAAAAAGAATAAGGCAGCGAGTCTAATTTAAAAAAGTTTGCAGTCAAATAAGATACGAATTTATTTTAGCAAAAGAAAAAATCTATCTATAATGGACAGAATTCAGTGTATATAAGACAAATTTTATTTTACTATATTCAGTAAATATAAGACATTATAAAGGGAGACAGGCCTATAGAATTATTTTTAGAGTGTATCAACATGAATGGCAGCTGTTGTTTTTGATCTAACAGCAGCAAAACTACATGATGAACGCTGTGAGTTACGTCAGGATGATGATGATACATAAGCCGGCTTTTTGAGCAATGTTAGGCAGTATTAAAGGGTTTGATGCTGCTTGGCTACTTTCATAAATTTGGTAACAAATATTTTACATTAAAATTTAAATGTAAGTTATTTTGTATTAATGTATCAATAGGATGTGAGGTCTAGTTATCTACCAGTCTCACTCACTAAAAGCTTAGTCACTGATTTATCAGGGATCGCAGCAGCAGAATGAACCACCAATTATTCGAGCATATGTAGCATTGCATTGCATATTCCAGCATTGCAGCCCTTCTAGCTGCAACCCAGCACAGGGAAACACTCATACACTCTCACATTGACACATGCACATATACACTACGGCTAATTTAGTTCATCTATACTGCATGTCTTTGGACTGTGGGGAAACCGAATATTTACCCAGCTAGTAAAACTAAAAGTAATGGGTACTTTTACTTAAAGGGCACCTATTTTACCCCTTTTTCAAGATTTAAAATAAGTCTTTTGTGTCTCCAGAATGTGTCTGTAAAGTTTTAGCTTAAAACATCAATTTTCTGCTTTAACACTTAGTCTTAGTGGATTAAAAAAGTTTTTCAAAATTGTGTTAAAATGTTTGGATTAAAGTTTTGATCAACTTCAAATACGGAATATCTGTGCATGTGAGAGAGACAGAGCAGAAATATTGTGTAAAGTGGAAAACGAGTGAGAAATGTATCAATAAGTCATGACTGCAAAAAAAGCCAAACAAAAAAGACTTTTATTTTGGCGTTGCGTGTGACGTCATATGGCTGCGCCGCGTCGCGCTACGATTCAACTGAAGAAAGGTTTGTATTAAAGCTTTTACGCAGATATAAACGGATTGATTAAAGTTTCAGGTTTTTCAGACGCTAAATGATGTACCTGCTGTTGACAATATTATTTTAACTCTTTATACAACGTAGTACTATTTTACTCACAGTAATGAGGACTATTGTTTGAATAAAGTAACAGAAAAGTGTGTAAAATAAGTGTTTAAGTAATGAAGGTTTAATTATTAAATAACATAATGTCATTCCATTCTAAGTATTTATCACTATATATAAGAAATGCAGTACTAGTTTTAATCAGCTCATTTGTGGTTATTGTTTCTTGCTCAGACTTACTCTTTTACCTGATTTCTTGTTGTTAATGACTCTCATATAAAGAAACTGTTGAAGCAAGTGTTGAAGAGAAGTTATTTTGTTTCTGTTCATTGTTTTATTTATTTTAAACTGAACATTTTTATTGTTTTGTTCATTTTAAACAGGATAAAGTGTCCAAACACAGAGAAAAACTCCTGCTGAAGCGACTGATCTCCACACTGTTATAAAGATGGCGTTTATTAAAGAGGAGAGTGAAGATGTAAAGATTGAAGAAACATTCACAGTCAAACAGGAAGATCTGCAGGAACAAACAGGTTAATTTTCATTCTCAAAGACCAACTCAGTCATTTGATCCTCATTCAGATATATTTTAATAATAAGAATACCAAATTAAATCCATCTTGCAGCCCTGAGTGTGCTGCCTAGTTCTCCTAAATGCACATAAGCACTCATTGAAAGACAGGAATGAGTTTCTTGTTACTTGTTCTCATGTCTTTTGTCATTCTTTTATGTATTATTAGTCTCCCATTTTTTCTACCTTCTTAAGGTTATTGATTTTCTTGTTCTTCTACTGTTTGTAAAGTGTCCTTGAGCACTGGTGCTATATAAAATAAATAAAAACAATACATTTAAAAAGTTTAACTGAGCTGACGATATTTGACCTACAGTATTCTCATAGAAGATATCTGCTATTACAGTGATAGTGTTGGCTTAGTACTTTCCATTTGCATATGTAACGTTGATCACAATCCCCTTTTTTCATCAACTTCTTTTAAACTAGTTTCTAGTAGTTGTTACTAGTTCTCACAGATGGTATCTGAGTTAGAATTACATCATTATTATAATAACTAATTACCAGGGCTATTGTGTTTAAACAGGGTTTCTGCGAGTCTTAAAAAGTCATAAACTCCAAAATCTAAATTTTAGGCCTTAAAAAGTCTTAAATTTACTTAAATATTGTGTTGTAAATCTTTTTAAAACAAGTCTTTATTTTCCTTTGTTCATGTTCTGCTACCAAATCCGGCCAAACCCCATACAATCATCTCAATAAAACTTTCAACTTTTTATTCAAAAAGGTCATTTTAACTCTATTTATCATAATGGTTTAATTATTTTCCTCACAATAACATTTGTTTAAACGTGCTCCATGTATTTACTGCTGAGGACATCGACCTGGACAGATTGTTGTGCATAGATTTAGTTTCTTATAGTTTTTAAAACATTTGTTCATTTGTTTTTTATTTTAAAGAAAGTTTGTGTTGGAAAAAAGTGTGTGGATACAACTAGAGTTCTCTTGTTTTTACACAATATTTAAAATCTTTTGCTAAGAAATATCTAAAATATTGTAATTTATTATTATTCATTTATTATTGTATTATTAAATGTATTAAATTATAATATTGTTTTAATAGGGCAAATAAAAATCTTTTTTATCTGGGCCTTTTGAAAAATTCCTTAGCCTTATAAGTCTAAACATTCATTCACAATGGCTAAAAAGTCTTACATTTAACTTGGTGAAAACTGCAGAAACCCTGATTTAAAGTATGTCAGAAAACGTGGATGACCCCAATATTAAATATGCTGAATGAAATGGACACTAAAATAATTAATTATTATAAAACATTGTACAGTATTTTAAACTATATGATGATGTTGTGGGACGACGAGACACAAAACAAACAAATTACAGTGGAACAATAACGTTTAGCATTGCACTGACTACAACTGGCCAACAAACTAGTCTAAAATGACTTTTGCTGCTTAAGAAATGGATCACAGCATGCTGATGATATGCTAACATTTAAGTGTAAAGTTTGTCAGAAATTCTCACAATATTGACGTTATTTTTCATGTACCAGCAGGCGCCGCCATTGGAATCTTTTTGCTTGAGACTTTTTTAAAGGATTAATTTTTAGATCTTAAAAACAGTGTTTTTTGGCTTAGGCATGGGGCAATAACTGTTTTCAAGGTATACCACAGTTTGGAAAAGTTAAGGTTTTAAAACCGCCAATATGTTCTGCTGTACCGTCCCTACAGTATATGTAATTTCTTTTTTTACATTTTGTTTAAGTTTTTCAAGACAACAGTATCTCCAGCAGAAAAGATATCCAAATATGCCATTTTAAATTATAAAGAAATCTGTGTTTTTGAACCTAATGAAGACAGCAGAAGTCAATGATTCATTTAAATGATTTAGCCTGACATGTTTACTGCTCCAAAATATTTTAAAAGTTTCTCAAAAGAAAATATATTGTGTTCAAAAGAGAAAAGTGTTTGTTTTTTACCCAGACATTTAAAAAGAAGTACATATCACAATACAGTGAAACCGTAATATTTTTATTCATGGTTATCATACTGTCAGAATCTTATACTAGCCCATGCCTAATGCTGCTTGATGTTGCAAAGTCATATTTTCTAATTTTATTATTTTTCTTTGTATGTATAGTAATGAACACACTTGTTTGTAGAGCAAGTAGCCGTTTATTTTTCCTGGTCATTTCTCCAACAGGCAACTGACGTTCTAAAACAATAGCATATGAGATCAGTGGCCTGTTTCAGTATGGAGGTTCAATTAACTCGGAGTTTAAACTTGAACTCTGAGTTGATTTACCGAGAGATTAAAAACTCAGAGTTTTGGGTTTCAGAATAGCTGATCTGGGTTGGGTCAATCAACTTTGAGTAGACCAACTCAGAGTTAAGCGCGCACACCGCAACTATAAAAAGACATTATCAATGGAGCGCAGATATTACGAGTTCTCCAGCTGAACTTGATGTGCTCATACAAAGTTATAGCAAATATGAGCATATATTTAAAAAAGCAACACCACTGCATCAGTGAAACAGAGACAGTTAGCGTGGGAAAACATAGCTGCTCAAGTTAATGCGCAAGTTTACGTTTAAAGTATTTAAATAATTAAGTATAATAAAAAGTAATGTAATGCGTGACGTTTATTGGCCATAATTTTAAAGGTATTTCAGATGTAATTGCATTAAATTACATAAAATAGACTAGTGCATTTCTACAACAAATTTGACAAAACAAGAATGCAGATAACCTTAGCTTAATGTTCAGTGGAAATGTTTAATTTAAGGTTCCCACTTTTACACACGTTGATCAGTTTTAATAGATTCAAAAGTGCACTTGTGTGTTTGCCTTTTTTATTGTTCAACTGGTAAAGGATGATATGACATTTAGAATGTAAGCAGAACTAAAAAAAATAGTTTTTAGGAGTAATAATGCCATTAATCTAGTTAGTTATGTTACATGTTCCAGTGGAAGGTCAGTGGAATTAAGCTAATTAATTATATAAAAAGGACAAGCTATTCTCGTACGTGACTTTGTTCTTTGTGTGACTGAAATGTAGGCAATAGCTATGTTTCCATCCAAAAATGAGAATTAAATTTATGTGCAAAACTGGATTATCGCATAAAAGATGTGCGAATAAATCAGCGTTTCCATCCAACCAGTCAAAGAGCACAAAATTGTCACTTCCTGATTAACTGGTGCCAAATATCAACACTAAAAAACATAATTTACTGCAGTAGAAGAAGCTGTGCAAATCTTTGCTTTATTTATTAAATGACTTTCACCTCAGAGGACAATGCCTGCACACAATGAAAGCGTGGTGGCGTTTGAGACGCGGAGAACAGACGCACTTGACACGCTGCAGACTCTCTGAAGGTAATTAATAATATAATAATACTGAAACGGTTAAGGCGTTTTAGAATGACCAAAACAACATTTCCGATGTTTTACAGTGTGCTCAACATGCTGGTTTGTCCATTCACACACATTTTCATCATCACATGATCTCTTATAACAAACCTTTTTTAATGCGCACACTGGAATTTGTTCAGTAAAAGTGTTTCCATTGTAGTTTATGTGCATCTTTTCTTATCGAATAAAAAGTTTATCCTACTCAGTTATGCGCATATGTTTATTAAGCCTATTTTCAAAAGTTATGTGCATCTTGACGTTTCTATCAACTGATTTTTTTTTTATGCATATATCCAAAATGCACATTAAAATATGTGTGTGGAAACGTAAGTCTACAGTGAGAAATACTGCTTCGTCTTTAAAAAAAAAGGGGAGGAGACCGACAGAAACTCTGAGTTTAGAGAATATAACCTGCTCCTGACCAGGTTGAGTTCACAGAGTAAGGCCCCGTTTACACTAGGGATGGGCGATATGGCCTAAAATCCATATTGCGATATACATTGCAGCCTCTTGCAATAACGATATATATTGCGATATATAAATTATAATAGAACCATTTCAGAACAGGTTACAGAGACCCTTAGGAAAGCCAAACTGCTATTTTTTTTAAGAAATAAAGAAACTTTGCATGTCATTTAGAAAACATTTATTGTGCAAAAGCAAAACTGTAATTAAACAACACAATGTTGCAGATAAATACACTAAATGTAGTTCCTTTCAGAAAGAAAGACTTTTCTTTTAAGTCCTTGGTTCCTAAATGCCAAGTTGCAGAGAACAAAAAAACTGGCGTCTTTTTAGTTAAGGAACTTACACTGTACTGAAATTACTTCCAGTGTTAAATTAGTCAAATAAAATTGTGTATTGCAGATACTTTAAATAAAAACATATTTCTAACCTGCAGCCTAAGGTAACACATTTGATTTTGAACATTTTGTTCTCCTAATGAAATTAAAACTGGTGTCTTGATCTGCTCTTTCTCTCTCTCTCCCTCACTCTCTCTCTGTCTGCGTGCTGCTGAGAGATTGAGACGCACCAGACAAAGTTTGCTTATAAAGTAATGCAAAAATGAATACAATTAATATCGAAAGTGAAAGCATATTCTCGGACATGTCCGGGGAAAATGTATTGTCACCCCAAATAATGAGCTGGATCAGTCTATTTAGTCTTCGCGCTCTTCTGTATCCAGCGCGTCTCTGTGGACCTGCATGCAGAGCATGCGAGTCTGTGGCAGAGTCTCAGTTTCTCGCGAACACAGAACCGGGCCGCCCCAATAATATATCGGCCACAGCCAAATGGTCGCACTGTTGTTTATTCAAGATGATGCGTTGGAGCCGGCTGCAGCTCGTTGCTCTTAATTTCGCGGGTAGATTGCGTCATCACGCATGCATTATCGCGATAGTGCAATAGAATTAGAATCTCTATCGTAGGCCAATTTTGTATCGTTTATATTGCATATCGTTTATATCGCCCATTACTAGTTTACACTAATGCGTTTTCGTTTTAAAACGCATAAGTTTTGCTACGGTTACGCCATCCGTCCACACTACGCAGGAGTTTTCGAGCCCCGAAAATGGAGCATTTTGAAAAGGCTGGAGAGGCCGTTTTCATTCTAAAACGCTGCTGCTCCGTCTCAGTGTGGATGGGGGAAAAACGTAGACATCTGAAAACGGAGGCGGGGCTGCAGACATTCGCCTCTCTGATTGGGGCTTTTTCCTCAATATTAAGTAGCCTTCACACAGTTCAGTCCTGCATCCTCTCCTTGTAAGTTTAGACATCGCAAGTTTGATATGGAAAACAGACTCTCGAAGACATGTCGGGTAAATCTTCAGATGGAACAGTATACTTTATAACCCCATTCACATCATCCTGGCTACGTTGTTTCGGTATCATAACAATAAAATGAAAACATGATATAAGGTACAGCCTATTTCCATTTTGATATTAATTATTAACTTAACAGACAGCAGAAATGTTGAAGCGTCGTGTAGCTGCATATTTATATGAGCTTTATCTTCACTGTATGGCTATTTATAACAAAACGAAGCCTGTAACATAACTGCCTCCTTCCATTTTCATTGAAAATACGAAACATACCCTCTCTGATTGGGGCTTTTCCTCAATATTAAGTAGCCTACACACAGTTCAGTCCTGCATCGTCTCCTCGTAAGTTCAGACTTTGCAAGTTTGATATGGAAAACAAACTCCCGCGAGGACATGTCGGGTAAAACTTCAGAGGGAACAGTGTACTTTATAGCCTCATTCACATCATCCTGGATACGTACGTTGTTTCATCTTAACAATAAAATGAAAACATGATATAAGGAACAGCCTATTTTCATTTTGATATTAACAAATTAACAGCAGAAATGTGGAGGCGTCGTGCTGCATATATGAGCGTCATCTTCACTCCATGCATGTTTATAACAAAACGAAGCCTATAACATTACTGCCTCCTTTCATTTTCATTGAAAATATGAAACAAACCCTCTCTTTTGCTGAATATCAGTTTTAATAATCAATAATGGCCATTATAAAAGTATACATTATAGGAAATAAATGCAAACAATCAGTCAATATACAGAATGTACGTGGTTACATTAATTATTAACTTATCTTTGCGCTCAGTCAAAACACGTTACCTGAGAACAAGTAATAGATTCAAAAGACCAAAGTCGGGGAATATGTAGTTAGATAAAGACAACAAGATGAATTAAATATTACATTTAACAAATATAGTAAGATTAGATCCAGCGGGAGATCCTTGATGAAGTCCGATGTGCACAACTCTCATGGGTATGTGCTCAAAGCATGCTGCAGTGCATGCCAGAGTGTGTGTGTGTGGTCACGTGATGTGCGTTTTCACCGTTTTAATGTAGACTGAGAGCTGTTCAGAAACGCTGGGTGAAACGCTAGTGTGGACGCGGATCATTTTCATACTAAAACGCCGTTTTAAAACTAAAAACGTACTAGTGTAAACAGGGCCTAAGTTACCACAGTAACTGACTGTGAGTTAAAGTTACCTCTCTTTCAGAAACAGGCTTGACATCCCCTGCTTTCTCCAGTTTGACAAACCTGCCATATTGAAACGAAAAACGCAGAGTTTCTCTCATTTCAGGGTTAAAATACTCTGAGTTTTCACTTAACCTCCTTTCTGAAACAGGCCCCAGGTCACTACTATGACATGACTGACAATTGTTGCTGTTTGTCATTGTACTCTGGTTATCTTGAGAGCTGATGCTGAGTATTTTTAGGGGTTTTCAGACTTGAAATTGTTAACCCTGGGTCATTTTAACCCTGGATAAACAGAATCCTGGGTTATCTGTAATCATGTTCCACACTGCTCAAGCTATACCTGGGGTTAAAATATAATCCTGGGTGTTCATTATTAGACGTTTCACATTGGCAAACCCCGGGTTAACATTATTATTTGTATATTTACGTTGTCACCGTCCCTGATTGGACAAACAGCAGGTCACCTTTTTAGATGGCATTTCTACATCTTGTCGGGGATGTGAAATGTCACCATGTAGGTCTTCAGCTAAGCCTCAAGTCAAGAAAACAAAGACAAAAGTACAAATGAATGAAAACAAGTAGCAAAGTGTCATCTTGCCATCTCCTCATCACTCCAGTTTACAGCAAACGTGGCATTAGGCATTTGTATAAGTTATATACAATAATGCAAACTCACAAATGTAAGCATGTATTATGCATATTTGCTATGAACATGCAGGATTTGTGTCCATTGAGTCTTCCAAGCAGGTTAAAAATGTTTAAATCCAGTGGAAGATACACATGAGGGAACACAACACGAGTAATCTAGAGCGAGTCCTTTTGATCATTTGCATTTAAAGCCACAGGCACAACAAGAGTTTGGTTTTTCTCTGACCCCCAAAATTAAATATTCTGCAAGGTATATGATCTGATTTTGAGCTGAAACCTTAAACACATTCTGGGAAAACCAAAGACTTATTTTACATCTTGTATAAAAAGGTTCATAATAGAAACCCATAAAAAGCAAAGGTCTGAAACTCACTTGCCAGAGGGCCGCAGTTCTGCATAGTTTAGCTTCAACCACCTCCAACTCACCCCTGCTTAATAGTCACTAGTAGTCTTAAAGACCTTGATTAGTTGGATCAGCTGTGTTTGATTAGGGTTGGAGCAAAACTGCAGAGCTGCGGTCCTCCAGGAATCGAGTTTGAGACCTGTGTTTTTGTTTTGTTTTTTGAACTTTGTTTTTATCAAAGTTTTTATAGACATACAAATAACATTTATTTAGGATGTTTACAATCTCAGAAAACAAAAAACAAATATATAGAAAATAATAATTAATAGAAATTATAATAATAGCCAAATAATAGTGACAGCTTAAAAAATAAAAAAGGGGGAAAAAGAAAAGTAGATAGATAAATAAATTAATAAACAAACTCCAATATAAAGGCAATAACTACGACAAAGACAGAGCCCCTGACAGCCTTTCAAAGATCAAGTAAGTATGTTTCTATTAATGCCCAGGTCTGTTGGAAAAGGTCTGATTTCAACTGCAAATCTGCAGTCATTTTCTCAAATATGTATATCTGTTTCAGCCTCTGTGTCCATTCGGTCAAAGTAGGTTGGCGGGTCTTCATCCAGTTCACTGTAATTATCTTCCTAGCTGTTATTAATAATATATGTAGTGTACATAGGTGAGCCTTACTGAACTGATCACGAGGGAAGCCATCAAGCAAAAAAAATACTAGGTGCATTGGTATGTCGTATCCTAAAACTTTACTAACCTCTCTTTTAACCCCCTGCCAATACACTTGTATTTTGGGACACTCCCAAAACTATGTGAACATAGTCCCCCACTTCTCCACAATCTCTCCAGCATTGTGATAATTGTATAGCACTATCAAATTTGGCGACCACTAATGGAACTCTGAAAAACCTCATCTTCATCTTCCAATCGAACTCCTTCCATATTTGACTGCTTATACCCTTATGACAATTCGTGCATATTTGTTCCCACATTTCATCCTCTATTATAGTGTTTAACTCTAATTCCCAATTTCTTTTAATATAATAAGAGTCATCAGATTTATCCTGCATTAATTTTCTATATAAATGGGCTACATGATTTTTAGTAGGCAGACCAAGTTCAATGATATCTATAAAATATTTTTTTCTTTATTTGTTGGAGATCTTTTAATTATATCCCATTGTTTATGATTTGTGATATAGTGTCGCAGTTGTAAATATCTAAAGAAATCATTAGATTTCAGTGTAAATCTGTTAGACAATTGAGAAAAGGATAATAAGGTCTCCCCATCAAAAAGTTGATTAATTATTTTTAACCCATTCTTTTCCCATCTGCTAAGGATACCATCCTTTATAGAAGGAAGAAGTTCTGGGTTATCTTTAATGGGTATTGCACGTGATAAGGCTATTGTTCCTTTGAATGCTTTTTGTACTGTCGTCCAAATTTTTACAGTGTGTTTAATCCATATATTTGTTTTTTTTTACTCCCTTTTGTGCTAGCAAATCCAAGAATGGTAGGACTTTCAGAGACACTCCAGGAAGTGAATTCTGTTCAATACTAACCCAGTCTGCTTCCTTATCAACGCCAAGCCAAGCTGTGATAGCCCTCAACTGAGCAGCCCAATAATAGTACCTTAAATTGGGAAGGTTCAGCCCCCCCTTATCTTTATTTGACATTAGTATTTTAAGTCTTATTCTTGGTCTTTTATTTTGCCAAATAAATTTTGAAATCAGTGTTTCTAATTTATTAAATTCTGAAACCGGGACCCAAACAGGAAGGGATTGAAATAGAAGAGACCTGTGGTTTAAAGGGATAGTTGATGCAGAAATGAAAATAGCCTCACCATTTTATCTCCCTCGTGTGGTTTTAAACCTTTATGAGTTTCTTGATCCTGAGAAGATATTTTGAAAAAACGCTGGCTTTCTTTGTGTTCTAGAAGAAAGGAAATGTTTAAAACCACATGACGGAGAGTAAATGGTAAGGTCATTTTCATTTTTGGGTGAAACTTCCATTTCATGCTTGTCACTTTGTGCCTTCATACTAAAGTTTTATTTTATTTTTTTAAGGCCTGATGGTGCTGAAAGAAGAGACTCATCAACAGAATGAAATGGAAGAGAAACAGCAGTTTGAGAAACCCCAAGACATAATGACTGATGAAAAACCCACACTGACTAAAAAGACTTCATCACGTGTAAGATCTCGGAAATCCAAATCTAGGTGTAATTTCACTTGTCATCAATGTGGAAAACGTTTTAGCAGAAAACCCAGCCTTCAAGTCCACATGAGAATTCACACCGGAGAGAAGCCTTTCAGCTGTAAACAGTGTGGGAAGAGTTTCAGTCAAAAGTCAAACCTTAATGTTCACATGAGAATTCACACAGGGGAGAAACCTTACACCTGTGAACAGTGTGGAAAGAGTTTTGCTAAAATCTATCACTTTAAAGCCCACATGAGAGTTCACACTGGAGAGAGGCCGTACACATGCCAACAGTGTGAGAAAAGCTTCTATCATACAGTAAACCTTGCAGTGCACATGATAATTCATTCTGGGGAGAGGAAGTACAAATGCCAAGAGTGTGGAAAAAGCTTTTATCATGCAGGAAACTTTGCAGTGCACATGAGAATTCACACTGGGGAGAAGCCTTACACTTGCCCTCAGTGTGGAAAGAGTTTTAAGCAAAATGGCACCCTTAAGAACCACATGAGAACTCACAAAGGAGAGAGAATTTATACTTGCACACAGTGCGGGAAAAGTTTTGCTCAAAAACAAAGCCTTGACGTCCACATGAGGATTCACACTGGAGAGAAACCTTACACATGCACAGAGTGTGGTAAAAGTTTCACATGTAAAAGCACACTCAATAACCACATGAGAACTCACACTGGAGAGAAGCCGTTTCCATGTGATCATTGTGGAAAGAGCTTCACTACTAAATTTAGCCTCATGAACCACATGAATGGTCACACTGGAACAATAGTGTTCACATGTGATCAGTGTGGAAAGAGTCTCACACGCAAAGACTCCATTAAGCAACACATGAAGATTCACTCAGGAGAGGATCGTTTTAGATGCAGTGAGTGTGGAAAAGGCTTTAAATGTAAAAGAAGTCTCAGCACTCACATGAAGCTTCACAATGGAGAAGCAGAGTGCTTAAAATTGAGATGATGATAGGATGAATCCAATTAGATGATTCCTAACTCACTATGAATAACCAGAGTTTCTTACCTCAGTTATCTTCGTCTTGAAGAATCCCCTTCCCCCCCCTACTCCCCCTTCTTTCTAGATTGTGTGATTGTCTACCTGAGCTCAAACTCCCCTCTCGCCCTGCTAACGGGAGGGAGCCCAGGATCTTATGAGCCCAGGGCTCTCTCCCGGGACTGCATGCCAAACACGCTTTATTATCAATCATCAGTTAAGTGTGAACTATTGAATACATGTCAAGTTACTGAAAATGAAACCCTTTGAACACCTGAAGATTTAAACTGAAAAGGGGTGAAGATTATCAGTAACTGTTTTGTAGTGTAGATCAGGGGGGTATTCCAGAAAATCTGCTAAACCCTGAACTCACGGTTGATTAACCCAAAACCTGCTTACCGTGAGTATGTCGGTTGCAAAACAGCTGATGAGAGTTAGTAAAATCAACCTCCTGAAGATAACCGCGGGTTAATGCGCGTGCACGGCACACACCTGAAGGCATTTTCAGTAGATCGTCGAATTCACGAGACACCATAGAAAGTCACGGTGAGAAAAATGGCAACGCACTTTACAGAGGGGGAGTTGGAGGTTTTATTGCTGGCGTACGAGGAATTAAGGCCGATTATAAAGAAAAAAGCAATACACATCTGCATCAACAAAGGAAATATATGATAATAAATAGATTTAAAATAATGATAAGAGAAAATTCATTAGTTTAATAAATTACACATGCCACCCTCCCTTTATTGTAATGGAAAATTAAATGTAGACTTACTCTAACATCCTTTTTGAGTATGTTGTGTAACCATTCATGCATTTAATTGTCCTGCCATTAGTTTATTAAGGCCATGATAATAATGTGTATTGACGATATATTCAATTCATCTTATTTGTATAGCGCTTATACAATGTAGATTGTGTCAAGCAGCTTCACATGGAAGATTATAGTGAATTGAAACAGTGTCAGTTCAGTTCAGTTTTCATAGATTAAGTTCAGTTCAGTTTAGCTCAGTTCAGTGTGGGTTAATAATCACTACTGAGAGTCCAAACACTGAAGAGCAAATCCATCGATGCGCAGCTCTACAGATCCCGAACCATGCAAGCCAGTGGCGACAGCGGCGAGTAAAAAACTTCACCAATTGGCGAAAGTGAAGATTTAAAAAACCTCGAGAGAAACCAGGCTCAGTTGGGCACGACCATTTCTCCTGTGGCCAAACGTCTTGTGCAGAGCTGCAGTCTAGGCGCATGATATAAGGCGTACAGAAATTGTTATTCCTCTGGAGCTAAAAGAACTCTGTCCTAAGTCAAATTTAAACATAGACACATTCTTTTAAAAGGTAATATTTGATTACTGGAGCTGTATTAAACACTCTAGAATATTCTTACTGTCATATAGCTAACAGAAAGGAGGCTGAGGCCTGTCTAACTGCTGTGGGCCACCAGATAGAGGAGCTGCTCTGTCCCTTAATAAAGGCTAATCAGTGGTTGAATTATTTGACCTTAAACCACACAATCTGTCTTTTTTTTGTTTTGCATGCAGATGAAGTTCCTTCTGCCTCAACTAACAAACAGTGTAAGAATTTGTCTGCACTTTTCCATATTTGAATTTCACTATTGTATCACAAAACAATCTTTTATTTATTTATTGTAATTCTAAAGTAGCTGTATAAGGTCCATCTTCAAAGACAATAAGTCACATGAGCATCTCCTTAAGGTGAGAAATGTACAGGAAAAAAATGTTACATGTTAAAAGGTGTGTGTGTGTGTATAAAGCAATGTAAAGAAAATCATTCATTTTATTTCAGGAAATAAAGAAATGAACAGTGCTTCAGACCAAACTATTTAATTAATTTAACAAATCATTTCTCCTAGAACTCTTCCATCTCGTTGGTCTGCTTGGGTCACTGAGGGTTCTTCTGGGTCAGGCTGAGTGCAGGGTAGGGTGTCATCATATACAAAAAGGGTACCCTCTGTCCTCCAGCAAGTAACCAATGTAGTGCCCAGTAATGATTTAGGTGTATAATACAAATATAGCAAATAAAATAAAAATAAAAAACATTGTGTAATCAAATGTATCCTGTTGGAATGTGTGTCATAATGAAGACTCCCTGAAAATTCTGGTATCATGTACAGACTCTGGACATTTAGCCTCAACGATGAGGTGATGTCATCACATATGAGCTAGTTAGTGGAAGCAGTAATGAGTTTAATAGTTGTAACACCAAGAGATTAAGGACAGAAAATTAGTTGTTAATATTAAAAATGTTTAAAAATGTTTCATAATATCAGTGTCCTTTATGACTGATGGAAAGAGTCTGCAATTATTGCACCCAATAGCATTTGGAAACCCTGAAAAAAATAATATTAAAAAAATGTAGATGTGTGAAGGGTGTGTGTGTGCAGTGTGAATAGATGTATACAAATGAACGACTACATCTTTAAATATGGATATATTTTCATAGAAAAGACAAAGCTTCCACTTATAATATTACATAAAGGCTACAGAAAAATGTGAGGGGTGCAGAGAGAGACAGGACGAGAAAAAAAAATATCTATGTGAGATTTGAACTTGCTCTGCTCTGAGCACCGTTTTTAGGGGCGCACTGACCACTACACTATTGCCGCACTCTAACACATTTGAGTAATGATACTCAGTAGTTTATGGCCGATGAACTGTACACAAAGTGTAAAAAACAGTTCAGTGCCAGGCATACTGTACAGATGGACACGCTATTGCCACATTGTACAGTAAAATGCCTTGACGCAAAAACAAAGAGCTGCACTGAGCGGTATGTTAACCATGGTAAGCGCAGACCTGCGATTTGTCACGTTTGATTTGAAAAAGGTTTGTTAAATACATTAATGATTCTTTTGAAAAACGACAACGCTCATTTAAAATATATATATTCAGGGCTTGAAATAAACCTTTTTCCTTGGTAGCACCGGTGCTCCTAACTTTAAAAAAATAGGCATAACAGCTAAAATTTAGTTGCACCCACAAATTATGTGCACTATTACTACAAGTTTTATATTAAAGGGTGCCTAGGTTACCCCTTTTTCCAGATTTAATATAAGTCTTTTGTGTCTCTAGATTGTGTCTGTAACGTTTCAGCTCAAAACACCCATCACATTATTTATTATAGTTTTCAGAAGTTTCAGAAGAAATAGTTAAAGTTTATGTCTTTGATATGATTTTACTAAGATGACATCCTGATCTTTACACTTGGTTCCATATGTAGGGAGTCAACGGGTATTTGCAGAACTGAACAAAACACACACCATATTATCCTTAAAAGATTGAATGGTGCCTACATGTCTGAGCTTTGATTTAATTTTCAAAGCAATCCCACAGGCACCAAGCAAAAGGTTATCCACAGGACGACTTGCAGTTGCGATCACAACTCCCCGCTAATTAACTTTACATCTTAAAACAATAAAAGAGGCTACACCATGTGTTTAACAAAACTGTAATGGGATAGTTATTGATTTATAGTAGTTGGTGTTGAATGAAATCTACAGGACCTTTGTGAAACATTTCATATTTGGTATTGATTGAAAGCTAGGAAAGTTTCAAAATCATTGGTTTATATGAAGAAACCGTAGTATGAAAAGGGTCCATGTTATGATACTTTATTTTAATAACTTCCAAACAAAGGCAGGTAACATGGCACTCACACAATGTGCCAACCCGGCCTCTAGAGGAGGGAATGGGGGTGTGGATCCCACCCTGCAGCTTCTCTGATTGGACAATTTCTGTGTAAGCCCAGCCTATACCAAAGCTTATAAAACTTTGAACAAGGAAAATTTCTTTGTCGTATTTGCCGGTCATCTTTGCCAGTCATCGCTGCCTGGACGTCGCTCTTCTCGTGCCATGGCGTTACATCACTACATTGTAAATAAAACAATGAAATAACTTTAAAAGTTACGATTTATATTTTTTCTGTTTTGCTTTTGCAGTTTATGTTTTACCTTTTTTATAAAATTAAAACTATTTTTCCTGCCCAGTATTGTAATAAAAAAATTCAAAAGAAAATCTGTGGCTACATGTAGCCCTGCATTATATAGCTTAAGGTATAGACATTGTATAATGAAAATCACTATGATTCTTGTATTTCCACGTGTTAAAGCGGGACAGACACTAACTCGAGCTTACTGCACATTTCTTGTTTTTCTCCTAATAAAGATGCAGACACGCCACACCGCTATAACAGCATATAGCAAAAATAACACACAAAAACATGAAATATATTTCATTTGTTCAAAGGCCTAATTTATTTCTTATTTTAATGAATGTATTTGTTATTTAGGTGGTTCATTCCGCTGGGGCGACCCCACATTAATAAAGGGACTAAGCCAAAAAGAAAATGAACTAATTTCTTATTTTAAGTTTAATACAATTACAATGAAGAAGACACTGAACAAGAATATTGTCTTTGTTTAACATAATTATTACCAAAAGCAAAATTTAGTATAAATACTGCAAGACATTTTAAATATAACAAGTTGTGATAAAAAAAAACTAGTTTAAAGTAAGATTTATTTTTTTTTGTTTTGTATTGGCAAGTTTATGTTTTACCTTTTTTATTTTTCCAGTTCAGTTTTTCCCTGCCCAGTATTGTAATGTAAAAAACAACATTAAAAAGAAATAAAGACATAACAAATAGGATTACATTTTCAAAAGAGGAAACATTTATTGAACAACAACAACAAAACATAAAAACATGCAGAACAGCTTGAGCGTTAAAACAAAATCAGGAAAGTGGCGTTTCTCCCAAACTGTCTTCATGGCACCCGAGCTGGGCGGACAACGACAAAAGTCCGGCATTGCAGAGATAGCGGGTCAGCGCCGAATTAGTCAAGAGGACTTTCTCTGCGCCATCCTCCTCCGTAACCACCATTCATTTCCCACCGAACACTGTGACAAAAGACAGCGCGATGCCTGCTATAACCGGCAGCTATCGCACCGGTGAAAGTCGGATTTCTCGCGGAACTCCGCCTGTCTGAAATGGCAGCTGGAACAGCGTCGCTGAATCGTAACTTCAATGCCCTTAAAGCTGGTTAAAGCACCCTTGGTTTGCCTCTGGCCGCCCTGCCCTCTGCCTCCACTCTGCTCTCCTCCATGTTCCTGAAGGCGTATGATCTGGAGCACTCAGCCACGTTGACATAGGTGTTTAAAGCGTCAGCTTAATTTCACCAGTGAGGTCACTGACCCACGCTCCTTCAGTTGCGCAGTCAGCGCCGTTCATGCTGACCACCCTGCTCATGGATCCGTCTCGCCGAACCATGTTTTCTTCAACCTTCGGACCTTAAGCAGGACTGGCCATCGCTTTGGCGTTGTAAGCTGGACAACTGAAGTGGACAAGACCGGTGCTCTCACTGTCGCTTACACATAAGTTAAACCGGCGGGAGGCGATTATTTATATGCAATCCTGCCTCCCGTATGCAAATGAAAGCCAACGGAAAGTTGACAAAGCCTCTTTGATTGGCATTCACCGAGCGGCAGAAATTGCCCAAAGCGCAAACCTATCAGCTGCTTCATGCTTTCACGGTTAAATCTGTGGCCACACGTAGCCTTGCATTATATAGCTTTAGGTAAGTATATTTTATAATGAATATCATATTATTCTCGTATTTCCATGTGTTTCAGAGGGGTGGACGGCTCCACTAATTCAAATATTGTGCAAATGTCTTGCGATTACCTAATAAAGACACAGACACGCCAAACTGCTATAACAGTATACTAAACATAACACACAGAGAACACACAAAACAGAAAGAAATATAGTGTATATGTTCAAAGGCCTAATTTATTTATTTTGAGGAATTTATACACCAGCAATACCTTCTCACTTTTTGTATAGGCCTATATATTCCTTAATGTTTTTTAAAAGTTTTTTGTTCTTTGTTTTTTTTTTTTCTTTCGCACCGATGACAAGCCGATGCCCACCCACTGTATGGTTGTACTTTACATAAATACTTCAGCTTTTTTTTCTTCTTTTACAATTAAAGTGAAGGAGACACTGAATAAAAATATTGTCTTTGTTTAACATAATTATTACCAAAAGCAAAGTTTAACACTGCAAGACATTTTAAATATAACAGATTGTGACTAAATCAAAAAAGTTTAAAAGTTAAGATTTGTTTGTTTTTTTCTGTTTTGGATTTGCAAGTTTGTGATTTACCCTTTTTTCCAGTTCAAACTGTTTTTCCCTGCCCAGTTTAGTAATCAGGGCTTTACATTAACACCCGCCAACCCACCAAATGTGGGTAGATTTCAGCTCTGGCGGGTTAGACAGACACCTCCACTAGCCACTTTGGCTGGTTGGAAATCATTTTTAAATTGTACTTTTCTTAAAAGCAGGGTTCGACAATAAGCATGGCCCAATATTCGTGCAAATGTGATCTTAGGATTGAGAGGCAGCACAACAAAAATAACTGTGTTCGAAAGCAGGTTAATACCGAATGAGAGAATGAACGAAGCAACCGTGCCCACCGCCTAGAGGAAGCGCAACTGGTGTGATCGGTTCCCTTATCGTGCACCCACAGACCTGCTGCTTTTAAGAGCTCAAGATAAAAAAAAAATACACATATTCTTTTGTAAGCAACAGCCTTCACTGCTTTCATTTTAATTATTCTTTAAACAGATTTCTAACAGGCCTATATTAACCGTGTATGCGTGACCATTCTTTCATTATCAAACACGGTGTGTTTCACCTGCTTTCTTTTGCTTACAGTTATTTTTGTTAATATGTTGTAGCACTCTCTTCACTTGACAAAGGAAAAGGGCTCTGGGTTCCTAGAATAACTCTATAAAATTGCAATTAGACAAATGACAAAAAAGAAATTTATCAAAATGGATCCTTTAATTTACCTTTAAGCCAGTTGTAATATATTGGTTAAATGAACATAAATTTAGAGAAAAACAAATAAAATGGAATAAAAATAAAATAAATAGCAAAATCACACCCAGTAGTTAAAGTGTCTCACATCTAACATGACAGGAGTACAAAAAGAAAAAATAAAATTAATTTCTTCAAAACAAACGACTCTGTCTTATTTCAATATCCAAAGTTCACTTTATAGCGATACAATTTGTATCTTAGTATTTTGAAATATCAAAAATTGAATAAACAGAATATCTAGAGTATGAACAAAATAGCTTTGTAGAAAGTCCCAAAACAATAATGGATTGTTTCCTTACAACCAAAACAAACCAAGAACCATTTAATTACACTTATAAAAGTGCAAAATGTTCACCAATCTTCCCTTAATATTGAACAGTCACAGACAAACGGTTTGTTTCCTCTATTCAATATCACACAATGTTCATTCAAGAATAATTCTTTCTGTTCACTGGGCCCAGACTCAATATGTGTAAAACAAGAAAAATTGTAAATAAACAAACAAATACCCCCTCGTTGCAGGCCTGAACGATGCTTGGGAGCGTTGTGGCACAAATCAAATGCCCCTTCACTCTAACGAGCAAATACACAACAAAGTACTCACAAATCAATGATCCTTCAGTACTGCTTGATCCAGATGACCCACGAGACGCCGACGACTCGAGCAGATGATGCAACAGATGCAAACTCGTCCAACGCAGTCAGCAGAAACAACGATTGTCTCGAAATTAGCGTATTTCTAGATGATCGGATCTAGCGCTAAAAGTCTCAGCATTCGTTAGTCTCCCATCGGCTCCCCGCGATGTCCGATTTCTGCAGTTCACATCAAACCGAATCCACTTGACTCAATAACCAATACGTGGTTACGTTCTCAACAGTCTGGTGACAAAAAGCTACATTTTAAAACAAAAATAGTCAAGAGAACAGCGTGAAACACTCTGCGTGTTTTCTTTCAGCTCTCCTCTCTCTCGCTTCACTCTAGTCCCTCCTTTCTCTCCAATCCTGTCACTCAGGTGTCCCTAGCCAATCAGATTTCGAGCATGTCA
>CAIGQS010000267.1:0-55886 GCA_903798195.1 Danio kyathit
GACGGCCCCCCCCTGGCAGATCCCTTTGAGAGAGGACCTACTCTCTCAGGGACAGGGCACCACCTGGCACCCTCGCCCGGATCTTTGGAACCTCCACGTGTGGTCCTTAGACGCGAGGAAGACTTAGGTAACCTACCTATGGCGGTGGTTGATACCATCACTCAGGCGAGAGCCCCCTCAACGAGGCGCGCGTACGCCCTGAAGTGGAGTCTATTCACTGAATGGTGCGTCTCTCGCAGAGAAGACCCCCGAACTTGCCAGATCAGCGTTGTGCTTTCTTTTCTCCAAGAGAAGCTGGAGAGCAGGCTGTCGCCCTCCACACTCAAGGTTTACGTGGCTGCCATCTCCGCTCGCCATGACGCGGTGGCTGGCAGCACCGTGGGAAGGCATAACCTCATCATCCGGTTCCTCAGAGGCGCTAGGCGAATTAATCCACCCCGCCCCCCTCTCATGCCCTCTTGGGATCTCGCCCTCGTTCTCACGAGCTTGCGCACAGATCCATTCGAACCACTCGACTCAGTATCTTTAAGATTTCTGTCCCTGAAGACAGCTCTGCTGGTCGCGTTGGCTTCTATCAAGAGGGTTGGGGACCTGGAGGCATTTTCGGTCAGTGACTCGTGCCTAGAATTCGGGCCGGCTAACTCTCACGTTGTCCTGAGACCCCGGCCTGGATATGTGCCCAAGGTTCCTACCACACCATTTAAAGACCAGGTAGTGAGCCTGCAAGCGCTGCCCCCGGAGGAGGCAGACCCAGCCCTTTCATTACTTTGTCCAGTTCGCGCTTTGCGAATCTATCTGGACCGCACTCAGAGCGTCAGATCATCTGAGCAGCTCTTCGTCTGTTACGGTGGTCGGCAGAAGGGAAGTGCCGTATCTAAACAGAGGTTGGCCCACTGGATAGTGGATGCCATCTCCCTCGCTTACCACAGCCAGGGCGAGCCGTGTCCCCCAGGGGTTCGAGCACACTCCACTCGGAGCATAGCATCCTCTTGGGCGCGTGCACGCGGCGCCTCTCTAACAGACATCTGCAGAGCTGCGGGCTGGGCGACACCTAACACATTTGCAAGATTTTACAATCTGCGAGTGGAGCCGGTTTCCTCAAGGGTATTAGGTAACCCTTGGTGATTGAGGAAACAACTCGGTGAAGGTGTTTAAATACGCTTGCTGCGCCATTCTTTCTAACACGGAGATACGTGCGCTTATTCACTCTGTCAGTAAAGTTCCCCGCTGGCGAACCCTGCAGAGATTCCTCCGCGGCCCCCAGCATCTGGCTCAACGGAGGAGTCAGACGCTGGCCCATTATGTTGTAGGTCTGCCCGCTGGTCAGCCCGCGTTCTGGGTATAGGTGCCTGCTATGTGCGATCCCCACTAGGCGATCCCATATGCTTATACTGCCACGGTGCAGTCCCCCCTCACAGGCGGACCCGTGTCTTCCCTAACCGCTAACCATCTTATTTTCATATGCTTACTCCCCCTTCTCAGGGTTAGTTCATGTGCTATTTGCCCCAGTCTCCCCACTCGGGTAGCAGGTGGCCTCCGCAGCGTCCTCCCTATCGGGACTGCACGCTTCCCCAACGTACTGTCGTATTAATTCCTAGATATTCTAGACGCATTTGCGGCTCCCGAAAAATATATCTAAATCTGTAAATCTTCTGTTGAAGTGGGATAAGTAAGGGCCAGGGAACACGTTGGAAGACCGCGCCTCTGGTGATGACGGTGCGCTCACGCTCTCTTTGCCTGGCAAACCTCTCATCGGGGGCGAAGGTAAGGTTCAATCATTATGGCGTTTTCCATACATTTCCCCATAGTGGAAGTTTCCACATAGCATTGAAGTTCCCCTTCCGAAGGGGAACGCTCTGGTTACTAAAGTAACCCTCGTTCCCCGAGGGGGGGAACGGAAATGCTATGTCCCTTCGCCATAATGATTGCCCCTTGGCTGTTGAGACGAAGTCGCTTCAGCTACAAAAAGGATGCTTTGGCTTGCTAGCTCTGTGCTTATATAGCAAGATTAATTGCAACGAGCATCAGGTGCGCAAGCTGAAGCTGCCAACTCATTGGCATTTCATTGGCCCGTTTACATACTCTTTCAGATGATTGGCTTTCTGAACGAAATCCCCATAGTGGAAGTTTCCACATAGCATTTCCGTTCCCCCCCTCGGGGAACGAGGGTTACTTTAGTAACCAGAGCGTTCAGGTGGTGCGCAGGTATAAAATACAAAACCAGACGTCTGGCCTTTGAATTAGGTGCAATTATTTCCTCGTTGTTCAAAGAGTCTGCAAGTTCGTGTTTCATGGATATATGTTGTTGTTGATTTGATGCGCAGCAGGAAAAAAAAGGCTTTCAGCAGTGCATGTAGTCGCTGGTAAAGTTCTCACCCAGATCAGAGCTGTGCTACCGAATACAGCGCAGCATGCAATAAACTCACGCTCAGTCAGGCGAAGTAAAGGTCTCATTGCCTATATGTCAATCAAATGAATTAAGCTCTAGCCACGAATAAAACTTTTAGCCTATTTTATTATTTTGTGTAATGTATATAGTGTAATTAGGGCCGGAGCAAGTGTCGCTCTAGGCGAACAGCAATCACGCAGCCCTCAACCCTGAAAGTGAAATAGAAACTTACCGATTTGCGGATGAAAGAGGACCGGGAGGGGGTAGGTGTCGCGGATGAAAGTGAGATCCGAGGGGTTCTCGCTCACTATTCTGCTGCCCAAGGCGGCCGCCTAGGTCGCCTCTATGGACGTGCCGGCCCTGAGTGTAAAGCTGAATTTATACTTTCGCCTGGCGCCGCAACGTGCGCCTCCGCTGACTGCGCGCGCACCTCATGACAATGGGCTAGCGTGCTTGCGCTGAGCCAGCTGTGGTAGCTCATCAATAGAGCCGCGACGTCAACACACAGAATCTGTCAGCACAATTCAGCACGGTTGTCTAACAGTTTAGAACGGTTTGGCACGATAGTGGAAAAGCTGCTTTAATATTTTTATTAAAAAAAATCGCGATATCTCGATTTTATAAAAAATTAAATCATCTTAAAACGTGAATTCGAATTAATCGAAAAAATCGCCCAGCCCTAATTTACGGGCATCCGGGAGTCTATGTATTTGCGGGAGACTCCTGGAACTTCCGGGAGACTTGGGATGTCTGCTGTAACATTCTAAATTTGAACATTTCGTAACTGCTGCTGGTTCTGAATGTGTGTTTGTGTGTGTTTGCTCTCAGATTCGATGATTCTGCTGGGCTCTATTGAGCGCGCTCAGTTGCAGGCTCTCCTGGTTCAGCAGGTGAGCCGAGTGCGGCGACAGGAAGTAATGCGTGAGCGGGCGGAAACAGAGAGGAAGCGTATGTCGGTGGCCAGTTCACCCAGCAGTGACGACAGCAGTCAAAAAGTCAACCAGGAGGTTCGCTTCCAGGTCAGAGGTCGATCGTTTGTTTGTGTTTTGTTATACACTTACTGGCCACTTTATTAGGTACACCTTACTAGTACCAGGTTGGACCCTATTTTGCCTTCAGAACTGTCTTAATCCTTCGTGGCAGAGATTCAACAAGGTACTGGAAATATTCCTCAGAGATCCATATTGACATGATAGCATCACGCAGTTGCTGCAGATTTGTCAGCTGCACATCCATAATGCCAATCCACCACATCCCAAAGGTGCTCTATTGGATTGATATATGGTGACTGTGGAGGCCGTTTAAGTACAGTGAACTCATTGTCATGTTCAAGAAACCAGTCTAAGATGATTCACGCTTTATGACATGGTGCGTTATCCTGCTGGAAGTAGCCATCAGAAGATGAGTACACTGTGGTCATAAAGGGATGGACATGGTCAGCAACAATACTCAGGTAGGCTGTGGCGTTGACACGATGCTCAATTGGTACTAATGGACTCAAAGTGTGCCAAGAAAATATCCCCCAAACCATTACACCACCACCAGCAGCCTGAACCGTTGATACAAGGCAGGATGGATCCATGCTTTCATGTTTCACCAACATCCATGCCACGTTCAAAGTCACTTAAATCCCCTTTCTTCACCATTCTGATGCTCGGTCTGAACTGCAGCAGATCGTCTTGATCATGTCTACATGCCTAAATGCATTGATTTGCTGCCATGTGATTGGCTGATTAGAATTTTGCGTTAATGAGCAGTTGGACAGGTGTACCTAATAAAGTGAGTGTATATGTCAGTTTTGAGCGCTGATTTTAAGTGTTTGTTTATATATTCTAGATCTCCACAGAAGAGTCTACATTCATCCCAGCTCGCCCGATCTCTCCCAAACCCCTGAAACCTGCGCTGAAGAGGACGTCTGTCGCTGAGAAAAACATCGAGATCCCAACCAGTAATATCACTCATACAGTTCATCTTTATTTCGCTTTACTTATATCAGTTGAAAGCAGCTTTACAAAATAATGACTTCAGTTGAATTTAATGACATCATCAGTGCATATAAATAATAACCAAATATTGAAATTTGTAAATAGAGATTTTTTTTTTTTTTTTATTGGTAAATGTATTTTTATTATAATGCATTTCATTAATTGTTCACTTTTTAATGTTTTAGTAATTGGAGCAAAAACTAAATATTCTTGAAGTGTTCATTTATATTACAGCATATCTATTATTTGTTTTATCCTTTAAATCAGGGGTGTCAAACTCAGATCCTGGAGGGCCGCAGCCCTGCACAGTTTAGTTCCAGCCCTGCTTCAACACACTTACCTGCAGGTTACAAACAAGCCTGAAGGACTCAATTAGTTTGATCAGGTGTGATTAATTAGGGTTGGAACTAAACTGTGCAGAGCTCCGGCCCTCCAGGAACTGAGTTTGACACCTGTGCTTTAAATGATTTATTATTGTTATAATAAGCTTAAAATAATAATAATAATAATAATAATAATAATAATAATAATAATAATAAATAATTTGATTTATTCATTCATTCATTTTCTTTTCGGCTTAGTCCCTTTATTAATCTGGGGTCGCCACAGCGGAGCCGCCAACGTATCTAGCACGTTTTACGCAGCGGATGCCCTTCCAGCCACAACCCAACACTGGGAAACACCCATACACTCTTACGTTCACACACATACTGTACACTATGGCCAATTTAGCTTATTCAATTCACCTATATTGCATTTCTTTGGACTGTGGGGTAAATTGGAGCACCCATAGGAAACCCACGCCAACATGGGGAGAACATGCAAACTCCACACAGAAATGCCAACTGACTCAGCCGAGGCTAGAACCAGCGACCTTCTTGCTGTGAGGCAATCGTGCTAACCACTGCGCCACCGTGACACCATAATTTGATTTATTTTGAAATGAAATAAATATTAACTGAAACAGAAATGTATAAAATTCTGATATCACAAGGAAATATATCACATTTTTATTTAGTTTAACTTAATGCATTTAAGTAACTTATCATTCATTCGTACATATTTATTTGGCGAAGTTCCTTTATTCATCAGTGGTTGCCACAGCGGAATGAACCGCCAACTATTCCAGCATATGTTTTACTCCGGGGATGCCCTTCCAGCCGCAACCGAGTACTGGGAAACACCCATAAACACTCTTATTCACACACACACTCATACACTGAGGCCACTTTAGTTCATCAATTCCCCTATAGCGCATGTGTTTGGACTGTGGGGAAAACCGGAGCACCCGGAGGAAACCCACAACAACGTGGAGAGAACATGCAAGCTCCACACAGAAATGCCAACTGGCCAAGCCGGGACTCGAATCAGCAACCTTCTTGCCGTAAGGCCACAGTGCTAACCACTGAGCCACCGTCCCACCTAAGTAACTTGTACTAAACTAAAAATATTTTTAAAAGCTCAAATATGACATTGAAAAAAGTTACTGTAATGTGAAATATAATTGTTCACTGTATCACTTGAATCACTTTAAACTAGTAAAATTGCAATGGCATTATATTACTAACATACCGTGGTGTAACGGATCACAAATATCACTGTTCGGGTCACATTATGGTTTTTTAGTCACGGATCGGGCCATTTTTCAGATCAGCCAAAAAGAGGAGACGAATGTCATTTGCTTTCCATTTATTACAGAAACAGCACTGCAAGACACTTTTGTTTTAACAAACAGAACTTAAGAGGCTGTAATTTAATTTAAAATAAAATGAAGAAATAATCAGCTGAATACAAATAAACTAAAATATTCAGTGCTGTGAAAAATCCACTGTTGCTACTGTTGCTGATAACGCTAAATGTAGAAATCTAACAACATCATTTGTACAGCCCATATTTATTTTTAGTCTCATCTTTAATAAGTGATTCAGTTCTTCACTCATTAAACTTCATGTTTCATTGCAAAATGATCATTTTTGAAGAATTATTCAGTGGCATATTTTTGATGGCTGGTTGTCGCCACCTATTGGTTAAATAATCTAATTGTTGCCTACAACTTTCATTTGAGCGTCAAGTTAAATGCACATGAAGGTGATTTTAATCTTCACCATAAACATCAGTTGTTATATCTAAACTATAAACTGTTCTCCCAATACTGTGTTATTTGACTGTAACTTTCATAACTAACTCAAAAGACTAAACACTGAATCTCTTAGGATTAATAAACAAATGCAAATCACCATCATTTTTAATTGGTGTTGCGTGGGTGTTGAGATCCCGATCTTTTAATGAATCGTGCAGCTTACACTGAATGCATTAATGCAGGCTAAACAAGCAGTGACAGAAAACACCTTTAATAACCTAAGACACCCACCACATCCCCAATTCTTTCTTTGGCTCTCGACGAAGGCGGTCGCACTTTTTCCCTCTCCGTCCCTTATCTTCCCTGGCTGGCTCTTCTTGTCTCGTCTTATTCTATCTCTGAGGCTCTCCGTGCCCTGCTATCCAAACGAATAAGGAATTATGGATCTGATCAACTGGTCTCTGAACGCGATTGACACCATCTTCTCGACGAGAAGTTTGGGCTCGGGAGAGCATACTTGCCCTGCCGGGACGTTTGCAGCTGGATACGTGATGGACGGGTGGGAGAAGTGGTGCGTCGTGTGCCTGGCTGCTCTGTCCCTGGAGGATATTGAGGATATCTATCTATTCCGAACTTTGATAACAGGGTTTCTGCTGATGGGCTTATGCGGCGCCCTGGAATATCGACGATTGATGAAAGCGGTCAGTGCTGCTCAAAACCCCACCAAGCTGGACGGCTTGATTGAAACTATAATGGGCAGAAATGCTAATGTTCAGACTGCTGCATTAGAGCGCAAATTGGAAAACATCGGGGTGAAATTAGCGGCTTTGCAACAAGATTTGGCCAGACCTGGAGACCAGTGATGGACATTAAATATCTGTGAAATTGCCAGATATTTTCCAAAATTTGAAATACTTTCTTCTCTTTCGGCTCCCAGTGTTTTTCCAGCCAGACGGCCTCAGCTGGAGAAAAACAACTTCTCCTGGATAGCAAGATAAGGAGACGCTCTGATATTCCTGCTCCCTGTCAAGGACACCTGTTGGACTATACAGGCTTACACACACACACACACACACATACACAGTTACAGATAGACTTATCACTACCGAGTCCCTCATCCCACGCCTTTGTGTGCTTTCACCCACTGGAGGGGGTAGGCGGGTCTGTGACCAGCGCTTTTCAGCTGCAGGCCGGATGGCTGCCCGCCCTTGCCGGACTATATCCACATCCCCTGTTCCCATTCCCTGTTGCGATGTTTTGTCTTGTCTATGTGTTTATGTGCTTGACTGCCGGGGCTTGCTTTTATCCTTGATCTCACTCTGCCCTAATTTTAGAGCAGGGTGAGAAGGAGTTTTTTTCCTTATGTATCTTACTTCCTTTTTCTAAATAATACCTCCCGTTGACCTGTCTTCCCCTGAAATGTTTGTGTATGGTTGGGGGGGGTCCAATTTCACTATATGTCAGTGTATGTGAATACATGGAAGTATATGTGACAAATAAATAGCACATCATCATCATCATCATCATCATCATCATCATCATCATCATCATCATCATCATCATCAATAACCCACCACAACTTCTTCTGTCATTGGTATATTTTACAGGAAAGCCTAAATGCTTTTATACATGTGATTTGAATGACTTGAGAGGCGATCTCTCTGTGATCGTTACATATTTAGGATTAATCTACAAGGAAAAAAAAATTATTAATTCGCGGGTCACGTGTTTTCCGAACCGTGGGTTGTGATCCCCTATGGATCACGGATCAACTGTGATCCGTTACAGCCCTACTAGCATAATATTGTAGTTAATTTCATGATTAATATAAATTAATATAAAAATTACTTTTAAAAAACAAATGAATACATTCAGATTTTTATGATTTTATTTTAACGTGATAAAAGTAAACTAAAATAAAACCTTTTTACACAATTAAAAAGTAATGAAAAAGTGAAATAAATAAATAAAGCTTCAAAATATACAATTTCTGGTTTTCATAATGGCGTCACGGTGGCGCAGTGGGTAGCTCGATCACCTCACGGCAAGAAGGTCGCTGGTTCAAGCCTCAGCTGGGTCAGTTGGCATTTCTGTGTGGAGTTTGCATGTTCTCCCCGTGTTCGCGTGGGTTTCCTCCGGGTGCTCCGGTTTCCCCCACAGTCCAAACACATGCGCTACAGGGGAATTGGGCAAGCTAAATTGTGTGTATGTATGTGTGTGTGTGTGCAAGAGTGTGTGGGTGTTTCCCAGTGTTGGGTTGTGGCTGGAAGGGCATCTGCTGCGTAAAACATATGCTGGATAAGTTGGTGGTTCATTCCGCTGTGGTGACCCCTGAATAATAAAGGGACTAAGCCGAAAAGAAAATGAATGATTTTCATAATTAATAAAACTAATAGCTAAATTATTAAAATGGTGTGTGTGCGTGTGTGTGTGTGCGCGTGTGTGTCTCAGGTCCTCATGACTCCGGCATGGGTCTGAAGAATCTGCTTTGTGCTCGTCCTCAGACAGACATGATGGAGGTGAGAGATGTTTGTTTTATTCACGTTGTTTATGTAATATTGAGGTCTGTTGTGAAGTGTGTGTGTGTGTGATGTGTGTGTTCCTGCTCTTCCCTCATGTAAGAGTAATACTGTGGAGCTCAGACAGAGCAAACGTGTGCGGATCTCACTGTTGGTAAGAGGATCGTCATCATCCATCCTCAAGTATACCTCTGAGTGTGTGTTTCTGACCTCTGAACACACACACACACACAGAACACACACAGAGACACGCACAAGCCAAAGCACACACACTCGCAAAAACAAACAAACACACAAATACACATACTTGCACATAAACGCATAAATACACACACACACACACCATTAAACACACGCAAACACACACACACACACACACACACACACACTTAAACAAACACACGTACAAACATACATACATACATGCACAATACAAACACGCTCACACATACACACAAACATACATGCACAAACACAAAAATACACACACTCACACACACCCACATAAACGCAAAAAAACACATGCACAAATACACATACACACACAAATACACACATGGAAAAACAGACACACAAACATATATACACAAACACAAAAATACACACACACACAAATACACACAGACATACGCACATGCAAACATAAACACAGACACACATATACAAACACACAAATGCACAAATACACACACCAAATCAAATACACACTCACCCACACATTTACACACAACGCACACACAGACACACAAACATATATGCACAAGCACAAAAACATACACGCATCCTCACACACAAGTGCACACATACAAACGCACAAGCAAACATAAACACACACATGCACAAATACACACACCTAGTCAAATACACACGTGGACAAACACACCTACAGACACACAAACATACTTGCACAAACACACACAAATACACACGGACAAACCTACACGCAAACATACACAGACATGCGTATACAAACACACACATGCACTAATACACACACCCAGTCAAATGCACGCACACACACACACAAAAATACATGCACAAACACAAAAACACTCACACAAATACACATGGACAAACGTATATGCAAACATACACATAAACACACACACACACACACACACACACAAATACACACATGGACAGACACAAACATACATGCACAAACAGAAAAATATACACACATAATCAAACACACACACACACGCACGTTCAGAGGTCCGATCGGCGCACGAGTGAGGCCACCCAGCATGTGTAGCTGTCAATCATCAGCATGACTTCAAAACTGACCAATCAGTGAAGGCTGCATGTAAAGTGGGCGGTGCCACTGAGACTTCATGTAAAACTAGAAGCTGATTTTACATCTCAACAAACAGTCGAGCTAAGAATGATCATTGTGTCTCCATTCACTCATCTTTGTGTTATAAACTCATCTGACCTTCATTTCATGCAGTGAAAGTCAATATTTTTGCAAACAATATTTACTTTTAAAGCTATTTTGTAAAAGTAAAACATTAAATATAATTTAAATGTGTATTATGTTATATTAGGCGACACGGTGGTGCAGTAGGTAGTGCTGTTGCCTCACAGCAAGAAGGTCGCTGGTTCGAGCCTCGGCTGGGTCAGTTAGCGTTTCTGTGTGGAGTTTGCATCTTCTCCCCGTGGGTTTCCTCCGGTTGCTCCGGTTTCCCCCACAGTCCCAACACATGCAGTACAGGGGAATTGGGTAGGCTAAATTGTCCGTAGTGAATGAGTGTGTATGGATGTTTCCCAGTGATGGGTTGCAGCTGTAAGGGCATCCGCTGCGTAAAACATATGCTGGAATAGTTGGTGGTTCATTCCGCTGTGGCGACCCCAGATTAATAAAGGGACTAAGCCGAAAAGAAAATGAATGAATGAATGAATGAACATTCATGTCTGTGGGGGAAACCGGAGCACCCAGAGGAAACCCATGCGAACGCAGGGAGAACATGCAAACTCCACACAGAAACGCCAACTGACCCAGCCGAGGCTCGAACCAGCGACCTTCTTGCTGTGAGGCAACAGCACTACCTACTGCGCCACTGCGTCGCCACGAATGAATGTATATTATGTTATTGATATTTTTTTTTTATTATTAATTGTGTCTATTAATTATTTAAAATTTTGATTAATACATTTTTTACGTATTATTTTACTTTTTATTAATTTATTTTTAACTAATGTTTTAATAAGATTTGGGTAACCCCATATAATAATGAGCTGTGAACTGGATGACTTAACATGAATGACTAAAACTAAATCAACTTTTAATATTCATTACAGGACGTACTAATACATTATTATAATGAAAAGCTTAATAATGAACTAACTATGAAGGTGTACTTTTATTAGTATAACTAACATATATATATATATTGTGTGTGTGTGTGTGTGTGTGTGTGTGTGTGTGTGTGTGTGTGTGTGTGTGTGTGTGTACGTGTTTTTGTGACATATCAGGACACAAATCTGTATAATGACACAGGTATGACACAGGTATTACAAAAAGCAGGTGAACTATGAGGACATTGGTGACGTCCTCACTTCTCAAAAAGCTTCTAAATCACACAGGATGAGTTTTTTCAGGGAGTAAAGCTGTACACTGTCTCCTGTGATGGTTGGGTTTAGGGGTAGGGTGGGGTGAGGGCAATATAATATACGGTTTGAACAGTAAAAAATGAATGGAAGCCTGTGTAATGTACCCACTTTTCACAAAAACAAACGTGTGTGTGTGTGTGTGTGTGTGTGTGTGTGTGTGTGTGTGTGTGTATAAATGATAGAGAGTGTACACTCATATGGAAAACGTGCAAGCGAGTGTGTATGTGTCAGTATGTGTGTGTGTGTGTGTGTGTGTGTATATGTATGAGTGATAGAGTGTACATACATACACTCACCGGCCACTTTATTAGGTACACCTGTCCAACTGCTAGTTAATGCAAATTTCTTATCAGCCAATCACATGGCAGCAACACAATGCATTTAGGCATGTAGACATGCTCAAGACGATCTGCTGCAGTTCAGACCAAGCATCAGAATGGAGAAGAAAGGGGATTTAAGTGACTTTGAACGTGGCATGGTTGTTGGTGCCAGACGGGCTGATCTGAGTGTTTCAGAAACTGCTGATCTACTGGGATTTTCACGCACAACCATCTCTAGGGTTTACAGAGAATGGTCTGAAAAAGAGGAAATATCCAGTGAGCGGCGGTTCTGTGGACGCAAATGCCTTGTTGATGCCAGAGGTCAGAGGAGATTGGCCAGACTGGTGCCAGCTGACAGAAAGGCAACAGTAACTCAAATAAGCACTCGTTACAACCGAGGTCTGCAGAAGAGCATCTCTGAACACACAGCACGTCCAACCTTGAGGCAGATGGGCTACAGCAGCAGAAGACCACACCGGGTGCCACTCCTGTCAGCTAAGAACAGGAAACTGAGGCTACAATTCACACAGACTCACCAAAACTGGACAATAGAAGACTTCCAGCAGGATAACGCACCATGTCATAAAGCGTGAATCATCTCAGACTGGTTTCTCGAACATGACAATGAGTTCACTGTACTCAAATGGCCTCCACACTCACCAGTTCTCAATCCAATAGAGCACCTTTGGGTTGTGGTGGAACGGGAGATTGGCATCATGGATGTGCAGCCGACAAATCTGCAGCAACTGCGTGATGCTATCATGTCAATATGGAGCAAAATCTCTGAGGAATATTTCCAGTACCTTGTTGAATCTCCGCCACGAAGGATTAAGGCAGTTATAAAGGTAAAATGGGGTCCAACCTGGTACTAGTAAGGTGTACCTAATAAAGTGTCCGGTGAGTGTATGTATAAATGTGCGAACGAGTGTGTACGTGTATCTGTATGAATGTGTGTGTATGTGTGTGATAGAGTTGTTGAGTGTGAAAGGTGCAGAGCTGCAGGATGATGTAATGTCTTATATTTAGTCTCTGAGCAGCTCTTCCAGCTATTGATCAGACGTCTGTTTGTGCTTCACTGGCAAAACCCTTTACAATAGCACTGCCACGCACTATTCGGCACAAAACCATTCACCTTTATTTGTATAGCGCTTTTACAATGTAGATTGTGTCAAAGCAGCTTCACACAGTAAATTGAAACAGTGTCAGTCCAGTTTTCAGAGTTGAAGTTCAGTTTAGCTCAGTTCAGTGTGGTTTAATTTTCACTGCTGAGGGTCCAAACACTGAAGAGCAAATCCATCGGTGTGCAGCTCCACAAGTCCCAAACCATGGAAGTCAGTGGTGACAGCGGCGAGGAACAAAAACTTCACCAATTGACCAAAGTGGAAAAAAAAAAACCCCAGATAGAAACCAGGCTCAGTTGGGCACGACCATTTCTCCTTTGGCCGAACTGCTTGTGCAGAGCTGCAGTCTTGGCGCCGGAGGCTAAAGAACGCTGGACGTCCATCGTGAAGAACTGCAGGTGTGAGTAGGGAGGTCAGGCTGGCCCACAGGATCAATGCAGAGACTCGTCTGCCAATGGGCTCTCTCAGGAATCAGTGTCATGCTCTCCACTCCTCCATGACCACCACAGCATCAGCTCAGGATACGGCCTGGTCCAAGATTATGGAAGCCTTGGCAAAATTTCTTCACAGGTCTTGGATCACATCAATGGCGCTGCATAGTCTTTAGGGGCCTCAGGATGAGTATCCCCAGGTGGAAATGGAGAACAACGAAAATAATTAGCGTAGCTGCTGTTCAGAGTGTATTTAAACGATATGCAAAAATTGAGAGTTATAAATGAAAATAGCACTTATATAAACGCATGTAAAGCATGTGAGAGTTTCTAACACAATGTCCGGTGTATTAAGGAGGAGTGTGTCCTACAGGTGGTTGTTAAGCCCGCTCACCTGCGTGGAGCACACTCATGCATCATACCGCTATGTGATGCACTGAGTGTATGCTCTACTAAAAAGATAGGTCTTTAATCTAGTTTTGAACTGAGAGAGTGTGTTTGAGCCTCGGACATTATCAGTAAGGCTATTCCAGAGTTTAGGAGCCATAAATGAGAAGGCCTGACCTCCTTTAGTAGACGTTGCTATTTTGGGTATTACCAGAAGCCCTGAAAATAACCATCAGGTCGAAGTTACAATTTTATAATCTCACTATTTCAATTTAATTAAGATATGCTGCAAATAATACTTCAATTTTAACTTCACGTATGTTGAGAATAAGTTTGAACTACATTTTCAAGTAGAGAAGCTGTCAAACATACACCAGTAATCTTTTATTTACAACTTAAAACTAATCTTTAGGTTGTTTCGGTGTGATTTTTTGGTGTGTATGTGTGTGTGTGAGTGACTGTGTGTGTTTATGAGTGATTGATTTTGTGTAAGTGTGTGTATATGAGTGTGTTTGTGTGTGTATCTGAGTGAGTGTATGTCTGAGTGTACCTGAGTCAGTGAGTGTGTGTGTGTGTGTTTGTTTGTGTGTATCTGTGTGTATAGAAGTGTATATATGTTTGTGCTTTTTTGTATGAGTGTATATCTGTGTGTGTGTAATTGACTGTGTGTCTATGAGTGCTTGTTTTTGTGTATGTGTGTGGGTGTGAGAGTGAGTGTATGTCTGAGTATGTGTACCTGAGTGAGTGTGTGTGTATATGAGAGTATATATGTGTATTGAAGTGTATATCTGTGTGTGCTTTTTGTTCATGAGTCTATCTGTGTGTATGTAGAGTATGAGTGCGAATAAATTAGTTTGTGTGCTTGAGTGAGTGTATATCTAAGTGTGTGTAGGAGTGAGGGTGTGTACAGTATCTGTGTGTGTGTTTTGTTTGTGTGTAAGTGTATTCCTGAGTGTGTTCGTGTGTGTGTGTGGTCCTTCCTCCTGATTTATCATGCTGTAGGGACCAAATGTCCACACAAGTATAGCAATACCAGTAATTTTTAATCTTGTGTGGACTATTTTGGTAAAACGGCACATACATCTCACAGAATAATGTATTTTGAGCCTGTAAAAACATAAAAACTCAGTGTGTGTGTATGTGTGCGCGTGCGTGTGTGTGTGTGTGTGTGTTTTCAGGATGATCCAGACGCAGAGGATGACATGACTCTTGGAGAGGTGAGGATATAGAAAACCTCTCATAAATGATGTTGACATGCACACAAATAATCCGTTAGTAATCAGATTAAAGTCTTCCGTTCAGCTTGATCCACGTTTAAAGTCCAATCGGATCAAAAACCTCAAATAATCAGATCAGCGGGACAAGTTGAAGAACATTATTAATATTTCACTCATACTTTGTGGTGGTGGGGGGTAAATATTCCACTGTTTTGTAGTGTAGAGATAAAAAAAACTATTCTTGTGACATTCACATGACTTCTGTTAGTTAATGAACACAGAGAATATAAGAGTCTTTAGTTTATAGCTCTTAATTGCCCACATATAAAATACTAAAGTCATTTAAATACTAGTAAATACTGCAGTGTTTTAGATCATACTAAAAGTACTTAAATTAATCTGTGCTGGTGATTCTATAGTTGCTATGGTAACACTGTGAATTTGTTATGGTGATTCTATAGTTGCTATGGTAACACTGTTAATTTGTTATGGTGATTCTATAGTTGCTATGGTAACACTGTTAATTTGTTATGGTGATTCTACAGTTGCTATGGTAACACTGTTAATTTGTTATGGTGATTCTACAGTTGCTATGGTAACACTGTTAATCTGTTATGGTGATTCTGTAGTTGCTATGGTAACACTGTTAATTTGTTATGGGGATTCTATAGTTGCTATGATAACACTGTTAATTTCTTATGGTGATTCTATAGTTGCTATGGTAACACTGTTAATTTGTTATGGTGATTCTATAGTTACTATGGTAACACTGTTAGTTTGTTATGGCGATTCTATAGTTGCTATGGTAACAGTTATTATTTTATGGCGATTCTACAGTTGCTATGGTAACACTGTTAATTTGTTATGGTGATTCTATAGTTGCTATGGTAACACTGTTAATTTGTTATGGTGATTCTATAGTTGCTATGGTAACACTGTTTATTTGTTATGGTGATTCTATAGTTGCTATGGTAACACTGTTAATTTGTTATGTGATTCTATAGTTACTATGGTAACTGTTAATTTGTTATGGTGATTCTATAGTTGCTATGGTAACAGTTATTATTTTATGGTGATTCTATAGCTACTATGGTAACAGTTAATTTGTTATGGTGATTCTATAGTTGTTATGGTGATTCTATAGTTGCTATGGTAACACTGTTTATTTGTTATGGTGATTCTATAGTTGCTATGGTAACACTGTTAATTTTATTATGGTGATTCAATAGTTACTATGGTAACACTGTTAATCTGTTATGGCGATTCTATAGTTGCTATGGTAACAGTTATTATTTTATGGTGATTCTATAGCTACTATGGTAACAGTTAATTTGTTATGGTGATTCTATAGTTGCTATGGTAACACTGTTTATTTGTTATGGTGATTCTATAGTTGCTATGGTAACACTGTTAATTTGCTATGGGATTCTATAGTTACTATGGTAACACTGTTAATTTGTTATGGCGATTCTATAGTTGCTATGGTAACAGTTATTATTTTATGGTGATTCTATAGCTACTATGGTAACAGTTAATTTGTTATGGTGATACTGTAGTTGCTATGGTAACAGTTAATATTTTATGGCGATTCTATAGTTGCTATGGTAACACTGTTAATTTGTTATGGTGATTCTATAGTTGCTATGGTAACAGTTAATATTTTATGGCAATTCTATAGTTGCTATGGTAACACTTTATTTGTTATGGTGATTCTATGGTTGATATGGTAACACTGTTAATTTGTTATGGTGATTCTGTAGTTGCTATGGTAACAGTTAATATTTTATGGTGATTCTATAATTGCCGTGTTAACAATATGTTACGGTAATTCTATAACTGCTATGGTAACAATATGCTATGGTGATTCTGTAGTTGCTATGGTAACACAATCTGTTATTGTAATTCTATAATTGCTATGTTAACAATTAATATGTTGTAGCGATTTTATAGTTGCTAAAGTAACACAATCTGTTATGGTGATTCTATAATTGATATGGTAACACAAGAACTATATAAACAAATTAGCCAATACTGTATTGGTTTACCACTATACTGTATATTATACTACAATACATCCCAGTTTACTGTAGTAAAAGCTAAAGTATGCTACAGCATTTATTACAGTTTATCAGTTCACTACAGTATGCTGGAGCATTCGTTAACAAAGAGTTACTATAGAAATACTATATAGTACAATACACTTTACTATAGTGTGGTTCAAATACACTATAGTATTTGCTGTATTTCTTAAATGTCACTATTAAAAGTGCAGTGTATTTGACAAGGTAATGTCAGATGTAACATTGGTATTATTACCATAAATAATGTAAATAACAGCTCCGTGTGTGTGTGTGTGCAGATTGAGGAGTGGGAGGAGCAACAGCTTGACGAGCAGGTGAACTTCAACAGCTGCAAGATTGACCCCGCCCCCTTCCAGCTGGTGGAGCGAACATCACTGCACAAGGTGTGTGTGTGTGTGTGTGTGTGTGTGTGTGTGTGTGTGTGTGTGTGTGTGTGTGGTGTGTGTGTGTGTGTGTGTGTGTGTGTGTGTGTGTGTGTGTGTGTGTGTGTGTGTGTGCGCGTGTGTGTGCATGTGTGATTGCGTGCGAGTGAGTGAGTGCAAGTGTGTGTATGTCTGTTTGTGTGCAGTGTGTGTGTGTACAGTGTGTATGTCGTGTGTGTGTGAAAGAGAGACAATTTAGGATGTGTATGAATGTAATCTCCTTTGACATTTTTAATAAAAGGACCACACACTTACACACACACACATACTGACACTGGATTCATCATCTGCAATTGTAAACCTGCTTGTGGCGAGAGCAGAAAAGTGTTCATTAAGACTTACTGTTACACACACACACACTCCTGCCGGCAGCTGTGAATGTGCTTAAGGTGCTTCATTCATCCTCTCCTAAACCTTCACCTATTTCTACACTCCCTATTTATACACAAACACACACACATCTAAGTATGTAATCACACTCACACACAAATAGATATTCTATATTTGGCATAGCAATATGCCAACTATCGTAATATAAACAAATGACCCAGTACCCACACACACACACACACACACACACACACACACACACACACACACACACACACACACACACACACACACACACACACACACACACACACACACACACACCCACCCCTGCAGTTTATTTGGGTGTATCCCACATAAAAAAATACTACAGTTATGCATACTAAATACTATAGTGTTTTTGAACCATATTATAATAGCATATTATACTGTGTAGTATACTTTAGATTTTACTACAGTAAATTGGGGTGTATTGTAGTATAGTGTACATTATAGTTACAATACAACATAGTATACTCTATTGGGTCATGTATTTATATTATTATAGTTGCTGTGATACCATAGTAACTATAGAATCACCACAACAGATTAATTACTATGGCTGTAGTGTTACCATAGCAACTGTAGAATCCCCAGAAGACATCAATTACTCTAGTCAATGTGTTACCGTAACAACTATAGAATCACCACAGCAGATCAATTACTATGGCTGTTGTGTTACCATAGCAACTATAGAATTAACAGAACAAGTCAGCTACTGTAGTTTGTTGTTGTGTTACCATAGTTACTATAGATTTACCAGTACAGTTATAGTACTATTGTTGTTGTTACCATAGCAACTACAGAATCACCACAACAGATCAATTACTGTGGCTGTTGTGTTATCATAGCAACTATAGAATCACCACAACAGATCAATTACTGTGGCTGTTGTGTTATCATAGCAACTATAGAATCACCACAACATATCAATTACTATAGTTGTGCTACCATAGCAACTATAGAATCACCACAACAGATTAATTACTCTAGTTGTTGTGTTACCATAGCAACTATAGAATCACCACAACATATCAATTACTATAGTTGTGCTACCATAGCAACTATAGAATCACCACAACAGATTAATTACTCTAGTTGTTGTGTTACCATAGCAACTACAGAATCACCACAACATATCAATTACTATAGTTGTGCTACCATAGCAACTATAGAATCACCACAACAGATTAATTACTCTAGTTGTTGTGTTACCATAGCAACTATAGAATCACCACAACAGATTAATTACTCTAGTTGTTGTGTTACCATAGCAACTATAGAATTAACAGAACAGGTCAACTACCGTAGTTTGTTTTTGTGTTACCATAGTTACTATAGATTTACCAGAACAGATAAAACACTATTGTTGTTGTTACCATAGCAACTATAGAATCACCACAACAGATCAATTACTGTAGCTGTTGTGTTACCATAGCAACTGTAGAATCACCACAACAGATCAATTACTATAGTTCTTGTTGTTACCATAGCAACTGTAGAATCACCACAACAGATCAATTACTATAGTTGTTGTTGTTACCATAGCAACTTTAGAATCGCCAGAACAGATCAATTACTATAGCTGTTGTGTTACCATAGCAACTATAGAATCACCACAACAGATTAATTCAATTACTTCACAATTGTATGGTTCAAAAACAATAAATTACTGCAGTGTTTGTCTCATTGCTGTGGTTTAGAAGATTTCAGACTCATTTATTTGTGTAAAACAGACTGTAAAATTAATGTTCCTCTTGTTTTGGACAGACTCACACCATCTTTTCTCTGCTGGGTTTGGATCATGCATATGTCACCAGCATCGGGAGACTCATTGGAGTAGTTTCACTGAGAGAGGTGAGCCTTTCAGAAACTTATTGTCAAGATTATTCTCAAATATTAGTAAAATGTCAAATAATTGTTTTCTGTCTGAATATATAGTCAAGTGTCATTTATATCTGTGATGTAAAGCTGTAATTTCCGCATCATTACTGCAGTCGTCAGAGTCACATGACCCTTCAGAAATTGTTTAATGTGTGAACAATATTTCTGATTGTTCTGTGATTTGAATTTTGAAGCTAAAGCAAAAATAAATAAATAATAAAAGCTAATTTAATAATTATACAAATAAAGCTGAGAAAAAAATAACGTGAAAACTAATTAAAGTGTATATTTAATTTAGATTTAGTAATAATAAAGAATTTTAGAATTAAAAAATGAAACATATAGAATATTTAAATATTAATACAATTATTAGTAATGATAAAGTACGATAAACAAAGTCAAATCAAGTATTAAAATATCATTGTTTCTTAAAAAAAGACAAATTAAAATGTAGGCCTACATGTTAACATGTAACTCTAATGTCTGCTAACTGTGTGTGTGTGTGTGTGTGTGTGTGTGTGTAGCTGCGTAAAGCCATCGAGGGCTCCATGACAGTGAAGGGAGTGAAGGTTCGTCCTCCGCTGGCCAGTTTCAGAGACAGTGGAACCAGTGGCACCAGCAGCGAAAGCGAAGCCACAGAACTGCACAAACTGTGGGACAGACACTCCAGCCTGAGCCTGCCCCGAGACCAGCAGAACCACAACACTGACAACAAGACACACTGACCACTGTAAGAGAATCTGTGTGTGTGTATGAGTGTATGTCAAATCAAATCAAATCACTTTTATAGTCACATCATCAGCAGCACGTGTGCTATGATGAGTGAAAAGCTTAGATGCTGGCTCCAGACAGTGCGAAATACAGACAGTGTAAATACAATGACAGTGCGAAATACAGACAGTGCAATATACAACAACATACTCACAAAAAAAAAAAAAAAATGCTCAGGCGTTGGACAATGAAGCCAATTTACTGTTGGAGATTTCATGGTTGAATTTGAGTGGCCAATCTTCATAGATTTTCATTCTGCCAGTAAGAGCACACAGTGAAGGTTTAATTAACAGAGTAACAGCACAGTTTTGATTTAAATATTGCAATGCACACAACATTATGGCTGACATATCAGAGTTCAGATGAGGACAAATTGTTGGTGTGCATTTCACTGGTGCATGTGTAACCAGGACAGCAATACTTTGTGATTATCAAGAGCAACTGTATCCAGAGTAATGTCAGCAAGAAGGACCAACAACATCCAACAGGAATAACTGTGGACGCAAGCGGAAGCTGTCTAAAAGGGCTGTCCGGCTGTGAAAAAACATAAACCACAGCTGCCCAACTCACTGCAGAATTAAATGTGCACCTCAACTCTCCTGTTTCCACAAAAACTGTTGCTCTGGAGCCAGAGGCGCCGCTAGGGGGGGTGGGGGGGGGGTGGTCCTGATTCTAAGGACCCATACATTCAGGGGGCCCCCAGAGACATTATCAAGGGCCCGCGACATCCCCCCCCTTCACTTTCATCCTGGCTTCCACAACCCCCCACCCCACCCCCTTTTTCACTTTGATCCGCGAACCCTCCACAACTTCGCTAACATCCAAAACCCCCTTTCTTGACCCCGCTCTTCGGTTTAATCAACGATCCACCCCACCCCTCTTCACTATCTGTCACGATACTTCGCTTGTCAGAGGGCCCGTGGCGGGACCTCTACAGGGTCAGTACATAACCAAATACAATTTGGTGCTAGCAGCAAAAATCTTGGGCAGTGTGAAACATGTATTGTTCTCTGAGTCCACCTTCACCGTCTTTCCCACATTCGGAAGAGTTACAGTGCGGAGAAGCCCCATAGAAGTTGCAGGATGCCCAGAGTGAAGCATGAGGGTGATCAGTGATGGTTTGGGCTGCAATATCATGGCATTCCCTAGGCCCTATAGTTGTGCTATATGGGTGCTGGGTCACTGCCAATGACTACCCAACCATTCTGGAGGACCATGTGTACCCAATGGGTCAAACATTGTATCCTGAAGGCATATACAGTTGAAGTCAGAATTATTAGCCCCCCGTTTAATTTTATTTTCTTTTTAAAATATTTCCCAAATTATGTTTAACAGAGCACGGAAATTTTCACAGTATGTCTGATAATATTTTTTCTTCTGGAGAAAGTCTTATTTGTTTTATTTCAGCTGAAATGAAAGCAGTTTTTAATTTTTTCAAACACCATTTTAGGGACAATATTATTAGCCCCTTTAAGCTATATATTTTTTCCAATAGTCCACAGAACAAACCATCATTATACAATAACTTGCCTAATTACCCTAACCTGCCTAGTTAACCTAATTAACCTAGTTAAGCCTTTAAATGTCACTTTAAGCTGTATAGAAGTGTCTTGAAAAATATCTAGTCAAATATTATTTACTGTCATCATGGCAAAGATAAAATAAATCAGCTATTAGAAATGAGTTAAACTATTATGATTAGAAATGTGTTGATGAAATCTTCTCTCTGTTAAACAGAAATTGGGGAAAAAAATAAACAAGAGGGCTAATAATTCTGACTTCAACTGTATATCAGGATGATAATGCTAAAATACCCACAGCAAGACTGTTGACAGAGTGGTGTGATGAAGATGAAAGTGAAGTTGAACATCTCCCATGGCCTGCACAGTACCCAGACTTAAATATTATTGACTACTTTGTGGTGTTTTGGAGGAGCGAGTCAGGAAAGGTTTTCCTCCAGCAGCATCATGTACTGACTTGGACACTATTCTGAAGACGAACGGCTCAATCTGTCTAGCGACTGTACAGGGCTTGAATCTGCCATTCCCAAGACCAAATGATGCTGTATTGGGTGCAAAAAGAGGCTCTACACCAGGGCTATTCAATTAGGGCGTACTCACACTATGTACAGTTGCGATGAACCGGGCCAAAGCACGCTTGTCCCCCCTCCCGTCTCCCCCGACGGCCCTCACTCACATTACATTCGGGCCTGGGCACGCTTCCATCATCGATGACGCGCTGTTCAGTTTAAGAAGAGAAGCGCTTTTGCTCAGCACAGTGGAGATTTCTTTAGTTATATCGTTTTAAGTCGTTTGATATGCGGTGACACGCAGTCAAATATTTCGCCGAACAGATCAGCTCATGAAGTCGTCGTGCGGCAGGAATTAAGAGGTTTGCTGAAGGTGCAGCTGTCGTGCAGTGAGGGGTTTGCTTCTTTAATAATCTACGACAGTTTGCGTTCATTGAACAGCACGAATGATTAATTAATCCATATCAAACAGTCCCTTAAAAGTCATGTCTCACTTTCAGTTTCGGGCTCAGGCACGCTTGCGCTCACACTGCAAGCGTACCGCGCCTGAGCCCAAGTGAACCGCGCTCTGGCCCACCTCTTCCAACCGGGCCAGGGCCGGCCAAGTGAACCGTGCTTGAGCCTAGTTCAGAGCACTCACACTTCTCTAACGATCCGGGAAACATGCCTGGGCACGGTTCGGATAGCATAGTGTGAGTACGTCCTTAATTTGTCACGGGGGCCAATTCATAAAAAGCATCCCAAATGAGGGGCCGGAGAGATATGACTTGCGATATAAGTGATGACACAACTGCATATAAGAGCCCATATGTTGTATTTTTGCTCCTTAAGACACTCACGTTGACTTTTTCTACATTAAAATGTTAATATATTGTATTTTGAAACTACATAATATCACTGCATTGTACAGTGTGGCTTTTTATTCTTTACAAACATTCAAACTTTGTATTTCAAAACACAACAAAATCAGTGTATTGCTGAAGTAGGCTTCTTCTACATTCAGACACATTCATATGTTCTGTTTTAAACTGCGTAACAATAGGGATGCAACAATTATAGATTTTGGTTGTACGATTATATAGTCTGAAGAATAATCATGGTTTCACAGTTATCATGATTATTATGCATTTATTAAATTCAGCACAAAATATTAATAAATAACAAACAATAGTCCATTTCTCTCTTTGAACTTAAAAGTAAATGAAAAAGTTTTTGATTTAAACATGAGTGATAATTTTACAATTAAAGTAAATGACAGAACAATAAATAAAAAAAAATAATAATAATGTTTGTCTAATGTTAATTTAAACTATATATTAGCTAACAATTTAAATGAACTGTTGTCATCATCTGCGTCCATGCATACATAATCATTTTAATAGTTTGTAATAATTCTTCTAACGTATCTTTTGTTTACATTGCCCTGAAAGCCACGCACAACTCTCACCACTACAGTGTGAGATCATTTCTACTGTGTGCGCCTGGAGAGAATGAATGAGTCGGTCCAATTGCGAGCCATGCGCGCACAGCTCCCAATATGCGAATGTCTCTATTGGAAATAACGAACTTGTGTGCGGAAAAGACGCAATATGTGAACGGCCCGCTGCTATAGTTAATCCAGTGTGCATGCGTATTAGCCTCGGTATACGCTCGGCACTTTAAACTAGCGCACAGCTGGCATAACTTTGTTTAGTTGCAGCAGATTCGTTCTGTGCAACAGAAACGCGGCGTTGAGAAGCCTTTATGATTAATTAACTGAAATGAATTAAAGCGCGGTAAATCGAAAGCTTTGCCTTTCTGCTTAGCTCCTTCTTCACCACGATGGACCGGTACACCGACCGCATTACTGCTGCCGCTGCACCAATCCGCCTGTCAATCTCACGTTCCATCCTTCCCTCACTCGTGAACAAAACCCCGAGATACTTGAACTCCTCCACCTGGGGTAAGGACTCTCCTCCAACCTGAAGATGGCAAACCACCTTTTTTCCGGTGGAGCACCATGGCCTCGGACTTGGAGGTGCTGATTTTCATCCCAGCCACGTCACACTCGGCAGCAAACCGCCCCAGTGCATGCTGAAGGTCCATGTTCGATGAAGCCAACAGAACAACATTATCTGCGAATAACAGAGATGAGATTCTGTGGTCCCCCAACTGGACCCCCTCCAGCCCCAGGCTGCGCCTTGAAATTCTATCCATAAAAATTATGAACAGAATTGGAGACAAGGGGCAGCCCTGCCAGAGTCCAACATGCACTGGAAACAAGTCTGACTTATTGCCGGCAATGCGAACCAGACTCCTACTCTGTTCATACAGGGACGAGACGGCCCTTAACAGAGCGCCTCTGACCCCATACTCCCCGAGCACCCTCCACAGAATGCCACGAGGGACACGGTCGAACGCCTTCTCCAAGTCCACAAAACACATGTGGACTGGTTGGGCATACTCCCATGAACCCTCGAGCACCCTGGTGAGGGTATAGAGTTGGTCCAGTGTACCACGGCCCGGACGAAAGCCGCATTGTTCCTCCTGGATCCTAGGTTCAACCATTGGCCGGATCCTCCTCTCCAGTACTCTGGCATAGACTTTCCCCGGGAGGCTGAGGAGTGTGATCCCCCTATAGTTGGAGCACACCCTCCGGTCCCCCTTCTTAAAAATGGGAACCACCACCCCAGTTGCCCAGTCCAGAGGTACTGTCCCCGACCTCCATGCGATGTTGTAGAGACGTGTCAGCCAAGACAGCCCCACAACATCCTAAGATACACAGGGTGAATCTCATCCACCCCCGCTGCTTTGCCACTGCGGAGCTTGCAAACTACCTCAGTGACTTCAGCTTGGGTGATGGGTGAGTCCACCCCTGCATCCCCAGTCTCTGCTTCCTCGATGAAAGACATGTCGGTCAGGTTAAGGAGATCCTCAAAGTATTCCTTCCACCGTCCGACCACATCCCCAGTCGAGGTCAACAGCTCCCCACTTACGCTGTAAACAGTTTCGATGTGGAGCTGTTTTCCCCTCCTGAGGCCCCGGACAGTTTGCCAGAATCTCTTTGGGGCCGACCGATAGTCTTCCTCCATGGCCCTCCCGAACTCTTCCCAGGCCCGAGTTTTTGCTTCTGCAACCGCCCGCCACCACCCGTTCCACAATGCACCGGCCCCTTACGGCTCCCCCTGTAGGTGGTGGGCCTGCGGGAGGATGGTCCCACGTCGCTCTTTTGGGCTAAGCCCGGCCGGGTTCCGTGGGAAAATACCCGGCCACCAGGCGCTCGCTTACGAGCCCCAACCCCAGGCCTGGCTCCAGGGTGGGGCCCCGGCTGCGCCATATCGGGCGACGTCACGATCTTTGACAGTCTTTTACTCATAAGGGGTTTTTGAACCGCACTTAGTCTGACCTGTCACCTAAGACCTTTTTGCCTTGGGAGACCCTACCAGGGGCATTAGCCCCCGACAACAATCTACGTTCCTACTCTCACCTATGGTCATGAGCTTTGGGTCATGACCGAAAGGACAAGATCTCGGATACAAGCGGCTGAAATGAGTTTTCTTCGAAGGGTGGCAGGGCGCACTCTAATAGATAGGGTGAGGAGCTCTGTGACTCGAGAGGAGCTCGGAGTAGAGCCGCTGCTCTTCCACATCGAGAGAAGTCAGTTGAGGTGGCTCAGGCATCTGTTTCGAATGCCTCCTGGACGCCTTCTTAGGGAGGTGTTCCAGGCATGTCCCACCGGGAGGCGGCCTCGGGGAAGACCCAGGACACGCTGGAGGGACTATGTGTCTCGGCTGGCCTGGGAACGCCTCGGGACCCCCCCGGAGGAGCTGGGGGAAGTGTCTGGGGAGAGGGAAGTCTGGGTTTCTGTCCTAAAACTGCTACCCCCGCTCCGGCCCTGGAAAAGCGGCAGAAAATGAATGAATTAAAGCGCGGTTATTAATGAAATCGGCTAATCATTGCATCACTAATAACTATATCAATGCATTGTACAAAAGGCCTTTTCCACAAACATATCCCAATGTTTTCGGCTGCTCGCGCCACTCGCTCAATGTCAGGTGACTCATGCTCTGCACAGGCTTCAACTGCAGCTCGTGCTGTATTGAACAGACGCACGTCACTTCATAACTATTTTTGATGTCTTGGTCACACTTTTTGCGAGGGTTCGGCTCGCGGGCCGCCAATTGAATAGCCCTGCTCCACACCATACTGATGAATAATTGTACTCTTAAAAGCAAGCCGTTTCATTGTCCAACCCCTGTATATGTGTGTGTGTGTGTGTACCTGTTTTTTTGGGTAACACTTTATAATAACTGCACACTATGAACCATTTGTTAAGCATTAGCAAATAGTGATGTCTTTATCTGTTAAGCATTAACTCTACATTATTAAGCGTTAGTAAGCAGTTTATAACTGCAGCTACAAATGCTGTATTCTTGACTTATAACCACATTTATAATGTGCTTAATAATTGTACTTTCATACTTTGTTAATGATTTATTTTGCATTACTACACAGCCATATCACCCTGCAGCCCAAGACCGATTACTCACTGAAGCTAAGCAGGGCTGAGCCTGGTCAGTACCTGGATGGGAGACCACATGGGAAAAACTAGGTTGCTGTTGGAAGTGGTGTTAGAGAGGCCAGCAGGGGGTGCTCAACCTGTGGTCTGTGTGAGTCCTAATGCCCCAGTAAAAGTGAAGGGGACACTACACTGTCAGTGGGCGCCGTCTTTCGAATGAGACGTTAAACCGAGGTCCTGACTCTCTGTGGTCATTAAAAATCCCATGGCACTTCTCGTAAAGAGTAGGGGTGTAACCCCGGTGTCCTGGCCAAAGTCCCTCAATGACGGGTAAGCGTCATGGCCTCCTAATCATCCCCATCCACTGAATTGGCTCTATCACTGTCTCTTCACTCCACCAATAGCTGGTGTGTGGTGAGCGCGCTGGCGCCGTTGTCCTGTGGCTGCCGTCGCATCATCCAAGTGGATGCTGCACACTGGTGGTGGTGTGAAGAGACCCCCCCGTGATTGTGAAGCGCTTTGGGTGTATGGCCATACACAATAAATGCGCTATATAAATACACATTACATTACATTACTAAATTAAGTATTGCATTATTTACAAACCAGTTATTTAAGCATAGTTGGTGTTTTTTTAAGATCATTCAGAATGAGTTAGTAAATGATTAATAAACTATTCAAATTAACATTTCTAATTCTTATTATTCAGGCATATGTGAATAGTTAATTTGTATGTTAATAAATGCTTTATTAACTCAACTTCATCCAGTTTTGTGACCTAATCTAAAGTGAGGACTATTTATGCTTTATAAATCCCCTATAAATGACAATTAAAGGCTCAGTTAAATTCTAAACAGGAAAAAAGAACATAAACAACGTTATTCATTTCTATTCATTTGAAGATACACAAATGAAATGGCGTCAAATAAAAATTAAATCTTTGCAACCTTATCTAAAATAAAATTACTGTGCAGTTTAAACATTGCATCCTATATTGTCTTGTATGTCTATTTTGACACTCCTGTTATTCAGCAATGTGTAAACTTTACAGTAATTTTACTTTTTAGGTAAAATTGCAAAGATTATTGTATATTTAATACTAAGCCTTTAATTGTCATTTATAAGGGATTTATAAAGCATAACTAGTCCTCACTTTAGATTAGGTCACAAAACTGCAGTTGAGTTAATAAAGCATTTATTAACATGCAGCGTAACCTTTACTATCTGCCTGAATAATAAGACATATAAACGTTGATTTCAATAGTTTATTATTCATTTACTAACTCATTCTGAATGATCTTAAAAAGCTCCAACTACTCTTAAATACAACTGGTTTGTAAATAATGCAATACTTAATTTAGTGATGAAAAATCAACCAGTCACAAATCATGAAAGTACAATTATTAAGCACATTATAAATGTGGTTATAAGTCAATAATAGAGCATTTGAAGCTGTAGTTATAAACTGCTTACTAACGGTTAATAATGTAGAGTTAATACTTAACAAATAATGAATTCACTAGATGCTAATGCTTAATAAATTATTCATAGTGTGTAGTTATTATAAAGTGTTACCGTTTTTTTGTGACATATCAGCAGAGATGTATAAAGTACTAGAGACCCAGACTTAAGTAAAAGTACAAGTGCTCTGTCAAAAAAGGGACTTGAGTAGAAGTTGAAGTGCTCTTTAAGCACCATACTTAAGTGGAAGTACTAAAGTATTCAACATTTTTTGTACTGAAGTATTGCAAATAGTTCATTTAAAAATTTACTACTCAAGTACTGAAAGTAAAAGTACAAGTATTGTGTTATGTAGTTATTTTTAAAAAAGCAGTCAAAAGACATTTTCCCCCGGTTTCACAAACAAAGTTTAAGGCTAGTCAAGATTAAATTGCATGTTTGAGTTGTCTCAACTGAAAATAACTTGCAGTGAGATGTCTTAAAATACATCAGTGTCATTTTTCTTCTCCAGGTGCTCACCAGTAATATATTTTTCTAAGGCCATTTATATAAATGTGGCTTAAATAGCCTAATTTAATTAAGGCCTAGTCCTGGCTTACTCTAAGCCCTGTTTGTGAAACTGGGCCATTGTTTTGTTTATTTTAAATATCTTTTTTTTGGGGCACAGGATTAAGCAGAACAAAAAGAACCATGGTTTACGATTTATAATATAAATAAATAAATATGTATATGATGGGTCAAAAAAACAGCATTCAGCGTGACAGCCTTTATGATAGACAGTTAACGTTATGTGAACATTGCAGCATGATATGAACCGCGGGTAGCTAACGGTAGTTAACTTAGCTCTTATGGATAGCTCAAACTGCTGTTTTGTGTATTATATTATCTTTAACTTGACATGTTTCTTCAAATCCGACAGTAGAGTATGCATTTCATTCTATATGAACTGTCTTTTACTCAGACAAATGCAAACATGGACTCTAAATAGGGTCACGGGTGGTCTTTTCCCTCATCGCCATGAACAGTTGAAAGTGAAGGAGTTGAAGGTGGAATTTCTGGGTTTTCCATGTCTAAGACAAACTAAAATGCTCTCAATGCAGGCAGGCAGCACTGTCTTCTTTGATCGTCTGATCAATGAATGATTGATTTGTAACATTTTTATAATTGTAACGAGTAACTATGCAGCACGTAAAAAATCTACTGGAGTAAAAGTATTAAACTCATCGAAAATATGTACTGAAGTAAAAGTAGAAGTAGGAGAAAAAAACAATACTCCAGTAGAGTACAGATACAACCTATTAGTACTTAAGTACAGTAGTGAAGTAGTTCTACTTCGTTACTATACATCTCTGCATATCAGGACACAAATCTGTATAATGACATGGGTATGACGCAGATATTACAAGCTGGTGAATTATTATGACATTGATGTCCTCATGGAATGAGTTTTTTTTCAGAAAGTAAACCTGTACACAGTTTCCTGTGAGGGTTGTAGGGTTAGGGTAATGGAAAAAACAGCTTGGACAGTATAAAAACAATGGAAAACTATGTCCCTATATGTCCCCACAATTCACAAAAGCCCGTGTGTGTGAGCTATACTCAGTATTTGTCCTCTGTCTTCAGGTGTGTCGGTGCAGCAGAGGATCAGCTCCAGTAGGACGACGTTTTTTTTTTTTCTTCCTCCAGGATTAGTTTGATCTGTGGGTCAGTTCAGAGAATCAGGCTCTAGCTCAGCGCTTCCGTCTTGTTTTCCAGCAGAAATATACAAACTGTGCTCTTAAATCAAGATTTGTTTACTGGAGAAGCAAAACCACTGAATATATTAAGTCTTGTTTTTATTTTAGTTTTCATAAATAAATAAATTATTAAATATATATTGAGTTTATGCTTATGAAAACAGTCCATGGGGTCAGAGAAATCAGCTCTTTTCTGTTTTGAGTACACAACATTTCATTTTTAATACATTTTTTGTCTCAAGTTTCCCTAGCATCATCTTAAAGGTCTCGTGAAATTATAATAAAGTTTGGTCACACTTTATTTTGATGGTCCGTTTGTTGAATTTATTTACATTGCATCTACATGCCGACTAATTCTCATTAGATTATAAGTAGACTGTTAGGTTGGGGTTAGTGTAAGTTGACATGTACTTGCAAAGTTTCTTCTAGTCAGTTAAATGTCTGTTGAAGGAGCAGTATCAGCAGATATTAAGCAGACAGTCTACTAATACTCAAATGGACCACCAAAATAAAGTGTTACCTAAAGTTGTAGACGTTAGTATCAGTGTTATTTGTTTTTAGGATATTTGTAAGCTAGTGTGCTCCAAAACAGTGACAAAATTGGCATTTAGAAGATCTAAAACTGATATAAACATGTAAAGCTTGTAGTTCTCAAATGGATCAACACGTCACCTCACACTACAGTTTCTCATTACATCATAACCAATCAAATGCTCTCTGATATCTGACATGCTCCGCCCCCTTTAAGACGCTTCACATTTGCTTTGCATTTGATGCACTTGAGCTCAACCACTCTCACTGGCAGAGCGCTGATGAAACTAAATGCTATTGGCTGTTTTTCAAAAAGGGGAGGAGCTACTCTGTCCCACCCTCTCCGTGTTTTGGTTGAGATTATGTTAAACATAAAAAGGCACACTTCACGGGACCTATAAGAGCTGTTAAAATTACCCAAGATAAGATTGTGATTATAAATAAACTGTTAAAATGAGGGGGGAAAAATATTTAATCAGAATTAAAACACAAAATTATTTTTCAGAATCAACTGCAAGATATTATTTTTAGTTTTAAGCGTAAAATTTCCAGATTTTAGTAAACAGCATTTAATATGTTGCATAATGACACTTTATATTAGATATATTTTCATTTTCAAGAGTTCACACTTAGCTGATGATTGATTATAAAGCGTGTTTGGCATGTTGTCCCTAGGAATCGTCTGATTGGTGAATCATAAATTAGATGATGCGAGACCAGCCACAAGCAATCATAAGCACATGGTCCTCTCGAAATTAGTTTATAAATAAAGTTCACATAAAAATATTATGTGTGCAATTAAAGATGCAGTATGTTAGTATTTGACTTTTCTAAAGCATAAAAATCCCATGATATGTTTGCAGATACATAAGTGAACATATATATGTATATGTGCAATATCACACTCAAGGCCCGTGCACACCAAGACGTTTTTTGCTCGTGTTTTCCGTCGACGTTTAACGCCTCATCAAACACAGTCTCAAAAGCCATTTTGTACGAGGAACTACTTTCGTCGTTCATTCACATCTGCAGCTGAGGTCAGAACAGCAGAAACCGTTGCTACTTCATCAACATCACTTTAGAGCTAGTGTTTGAATGATTCTCTAGCGTAATGTCTAAAGTGATGACAAAACAGCTGATTTTGCTGGCATTTTAAGATTATAAGGCTGAACGGCATGAAATGCCATCAGTCTACAGAGATTTCCCAGTATTTCTCTGTTGCAATCGGGAGATCACAATAATTAACCCCGAAAAAGCTAAAGCAACGCAAACACTACCAGATTACTGATGTGTTTGCGATAAGGAAAAACGTTTTCTTTTTACTGAACTAGTCTGCAATAACTAAAACAGGAGACTCATTAAAAACAAACAGATGGCCAGAGTGGCCAACACAAAATGAATACATTCCTGATATGTGCGTCCCATCTCACACTCAATACACTACAATTACTATGGTATAAATACAGCACTACAACATACAAAAGAGAGAGATAGACTTAGAATGTCACTTACCTGTTTTATAATAATTTGATCAGCTGTAGTTTGAAATTAGGCATTAGTTTTCTTCGTTAAGGACTTATTATTCATTCTCTGGCGCCATCTTATGGCGGAACGTCAATAGTCTTTGCTCTGCTCAGTATGACTGGTTGATGGTTGCCAATGTGCTGAATCTCAGAAATTATAAATATTTAAAATAGCCACTATCCTTATGAATAAACTGTATAGTTGCAATCTAAACAACTACATCCTCGCCTAAAAAACTAGTGAGTTTATTGATCTGCTGTCACTCTATGTGGACGGAGTAATAGACAAAGGTGAAGAGGCTGTACGAGTGCTGTTATTGCAGAATATTGCGCGGCTATCAGCCAATCAGATTTGAGAACCAGACAGAACTGTTGTGTATACACTCTAAAAAATATTGTTTAGCCCAAACAAAAAAAATTAATGCAACAGTTTGCATCAATATATTCAAGTTACAGCAACATCTAACAAAATGAAGTTCAGACAACAAACTTTATTATGTTAGCCAAATGGCCTTTTCCTCTTCAATCAGTGACACTTTTACATAGCATAAACTCCATTTTTTAAGTTGAGTATTTAAAAAATGAAGTTGTTTCAACTCCCTTTTTTTAAATTAAAATGTAAAATAAATCCTGTGTTATGTACTTAATTTCCATAATTATACATGCAAGTTTTCAAGTTTAGAACCTCAAATCAATTAAATAGCTGAAATTGTTAATTGTATGTTTTTAAATTTACTGTTCATTTAGTTGCTTGTAACAAATACATTCAACAACAACCTTTTGTTTTCCAGTAATTTTTTTGTTTTGTTTTAAACCACAGTCTTTCAGTATTTTACAAAACAAAAATATGTTCTGTCTCATATAAACAATATGAAAAATAACAAAAGACAGTAAGTGTTTTTTTTTTTTTTTTTTTTTTTTTTAAGTGTGGACTGAAAAATACAAAACATAAAGTGCAGCATAAAGACCAAATTCTACTCTGAAATAAGTAGAGATTCAGAAAATAATGTTCTTGAGACACATTACTTTTGCACTGGGCATCAGTCCATCAAGTTCGAGAAACTTCACAAGTATATTTAAGTTCCTTGAGGTAGTTCAGATTCAGAGTATAAATTATGCTCATCGGCAGACCACAGCACCTTGAAATATCCATTCCATTTAGAATTCTTATGCCCTCAACTATGATGGTTTCCATCTTGTGGTTCAATTCCAAAGTAGACTGATCACCAATAATGGCAATTGTCATTACTTGCCTCCTCATTAAGGTCCTCCTCATTAAGGTCCTTAATGCATCCTCATTAAGGTCTTCCTCAAATTCTTGTGTATTTTTGGAAAGCAAGAAAAAACTTTTTTGAGTCAAAAAACACTGCTAACATCAACTGTATTTACCAGGAGTAGCCAACACAGTGGAATGGATATCTCAGATAAGGTGTTAAAATGTCCTTTGTGCCAAACAGTCTGCCTAAAACTTGTCCAGACTTGCTTTTTGCTTGTTCGGAGGGGGAGGAGCTCTGAAATCCAGAATTCCATTTTAGTAGAAAAATTTAATTATCAACCCAATTTCTTTGTTTTGCTACTAGTTAAATATTGTTTCAAACTAATTGACTGACATATTTACCCTTAAATTAGCTGCATTTTTTAGTTGATGTAATTAGCAATATTTTCCTGTTGTGAAAACTTAATAAAATTATTTTGACAACTTAAAAGTTTTAATCTAATCAGCAATTTAGAATTTTTAAGTTAAAACAATGTATTAAACTATGTAGTGGTAACAGACCTCTTGAGTTATTTTTTAGAGTGTATATATATATATATATATATATATATATATATATATATATATATATATATATATATATATATATATATAGATATATATATATATATATATATATATATATATATATATATATATATATATATATATATATAGATATATATATATATAGATATAGATGCAAAAACCTCTAAGAGCCATCTAAAATTTTCTCCTAAAAGTATACATTTTCTCAGACTGCTATGTTAAAGTTGATTAATTTCTTATTTATGTCAATTAATGTTGTTTTTATTACCTTTAATGTGAAATTAGTGAACATAAATATAGGAGTCCCTGAAAAAGGCTCAGTTTAGAAAAAAATTTCAGATGGCACTTAGATGTTTTTGCATCTGAGCTCTTCATATATATAATAATAAAAAGCAAGACTTAATATCTCAAGTAATTATCAACTGAATTTAAAAATATGCATAAACATTATTAAAAATATATTATTGATATAGTACCATATAGTAAACCAGTTTGTATATAGCAGTATTTGTACTTTTTATACATGTTGTTTGCATTTTGTGAGGAGAAACGAGCATATTTTTGACCTCATTAGGCAGATTTCAAATATTTTACAGCAAAAATCACTGTTCATAATTATGTTCATTTCAAAAATAATAATAATGATTTAATATTTAAGACTCAAGCTCTTAATATGTGTGTGCATTTGGTGTTTCCTCCAGCTTGATTGCGAGATGTGTGTGTGTGTTTGTAATGTAAAGCGAGACAGAAGCGCAGTGCAGGATCTGCTGCCCACTCCTCTTCACACTCATTACACTTTCACAGTTATGTAAGATTGCGCACTTTTTATTCAAATGATCTTTCATGCACACTAATGGGCCTTTCTGAAAGATTGGCCATCATTTATTATTATTATTATGTTTTTTGTTTTCCTTTTGCATGTTTGCACTACAGGACGATTCAATGAAATCTATCACAGTCAAGAATATTTGCAATAATGCTAATCACGAACAAACTAATGATGTTTTTATGTGATCAGAAGAGTGTGTGGGTGAGTGCGTTTGTGTCTGTTTGCTGCAGAAAAATGATACAAATCAGTGTTTGTGTTGATGTGCATGAAAAACTACAGCAAACCTTTCTGTCGTCTTCAGGAAAATCTCCTTCTTTCTTGAGGTTTGTTGGAGGTTTATGTTTTATTTTATAATGTCTGTGATGAATTTCACGAAACTGGTCAAGAACATGTTCAGCTCATGTTTGAAATCAAACATCGTTTTGGCCTAATTTAAGGTAATTTTTGCATTTTGAATTTATTAATTTATTTAAATACAGATTGGGAGCATAATTTAATACTGTGTTAATTATTAAAAATATAATAGTGCATAAAAATAATTTAAAATAATATTTTTTTCCCTTCAAATTTCAGATTTTCATTTAAATTTATGTTTATATATAGTTAAAGTCAGAATTATTAGCCCCCCTGAATTATTAGCCCCTGTTTATTTTTTTTCCACAGTTTCTGTTTAACGGAGAGAAGATTTTTTTTAACACATTTCTAATCATAATAGTTTTAATAACTCATTTTAATAACTGATTTATTTTATCTTTGTCATGATGACAGTAAATAATATTAAGTAATTTAACTAAATTAAGTAAGTAATTTTACTAGATATTTTTCAAAACACTTCTATACAGCTTAGTGACATTTAAAGGCTTAATTAGGTTAATTAGGCAGGTTAGGGTAATTAGGCAAGTTATTGTATAATGATGGTTTGTTCTGTAGACTATTGAAAACAAATATAGCTTAAAGGGGCTATTGATATTGTCCCTAAAATGGCTTTTAAAAAATTAAAAACTGCTTTTATTCTAGCTGAAATAAAACAAATAAGACTTTCTCCAGAAGAAAAAACATTATCAGACATACTGTGAAAATTTCCTAAAATAAACATCATTTGGGAAATATTTAAAAAAGAAAAAAAAACTAAAGGGGGGCTAATAATTCTGACTTTACCGTATATATATATATATATATATATACTGTCTCAAAAAAATCCAAGCAAAGTTATTTTAAATTAAATCAATTCTGTCAGAATTTCATCAAAATACCTCCAACTTTAGTTATATTTTGTAATAAGATGGCAAATAGATGAAATTATATGATATGTATACATTTTCCACCTGATTTACATCACTGCATTGCCTCGTTAAACAATAATTAATAATAATAATTAATAACCCAAATATTGACAGAATACTTTTATTTTATTGTGCGATCAAGTAATCCAATCCACCTTTTGTCCAGTTTTTAGTTGGAAATTTATGAAGAAAACGTGAACTTTCAGTTCTTGTAAACCTTTGATCAAACTCTTATCTTTCTTCCAAAACACCATTTTTATTTAAGCCTTACACAGGTAAAAATAAATACGTCATCGCCAAGTAAAGTAAATAAAAGGATTATTCTAAAGCACAGATTGAGCTGTTATTCCTGTACGAAATTTAGTTATTCTTATTCCTGTAGTATGTCTTCTTTTTGAGACGGTGTATACACTCACTGGCCACTTTATTAGGTACACCTTACTAGTACCTGGTTGGACCCCCTTTTGCCTTCAGAACTGACCTAAACCTTCATGGCAGAGATTCAACAAGGTACTGGAAATATTCCTCAGAGATTTTGCTCCATATTGACATGATAGCATCACGCAGTTGCTGCAGATTTGTCGGCTGGCTATTCTCCTCTTACGTCTAGCATCAACAAGGCATTTGTACCCACAGAACTGCCGCTCACTGGATATTTTCTCTTTTTCAGACCATTCTCTGTAAATCCTAGAGATGGTTGTTCGTGAAAATCCCAGTAGATCAGCAGTTTCTGAAATACTCAGACCAGCCCGTCTGGCACCAACAACCATGCCACGTTCAAAGTCACTTAAATCCTCTTTCTTCCCCATTCTGATGCTCGCTTTGAACTGCAGCAGATCGTCTCGACCATGTCTACATGCCTAAATGCATTGAGTTGCTGCCATGTGATTGGCTGATTAGAAATTTGTGTTAAGAAGCAGTTGGACAGGTGTACCTAATAAAGTGGCCAGTGAGTGTATGCGTGTGTGTATATATATATATATATTATGATTTTTATTTAAACAACAAATACAACTTTTTTTGTATTTTATTTTGTTTTGTTTTTTCTCCTTTTTTTAAATTTTCTCTCAATTTAGATTTTCATTAAAATTTTTAAACAAAATATATATTTATAATAATTATGCAAAAAAAAAAACCGAAGTATTTCTACTCCATATTTGCACACTTTTCACATACTTAATATTGTTGTTTTATTCATTCATTCATTCATTTTCTTTTCGGCTTAGTCCCTTTATTAATCTTGGGTCGCCACAGCAGAATGAACCGCCAACTTATCCAGCATATGTTTTACGCAGCAGATGCCCTTCCAGCTGTAACCCATCACTGGGAAACACCCATACACTCTCATTCACAAACATTCACTACAGAGACTTTAGCTTACCCAATTCCCCTATAGCGCATGTGTTTGGACTGTGGGGGAAACTGGAGCACCCAGAGGAAACCCACGCCAACACGGGGAGAACATGCAAACTCCACACAGAAATGCCAACTGACCCAGCCGAGACTCGAACCAGCTACCTTCTTGCCACCTTTGTTGTTTTATATATACAATTATTTTTTATTTTAGATAGTATTTTTATTTTTTGTAATAGAATTAAAATGAAAATCATCAATGTGTAGAGATTATGAACATTATAAACATATTTGAATATGTTGAATCTTTATTAGTTGGCGTCACGGTGGCTCAGTGCTTAGAACTGTGGCTTCACAGCATGAAGGTCACTGGTTCGAGTCCCGGCTGGCTCAGTTGGCATTTCTGTGTGGAGTTTGCATGTTCTCCCCGTGTTGGTGTGGGTTTCCTCCAGGTGCTCCGGTTTCCCCCACAGTCCAAACACATGCGCTATAGGGGAATTGATGAACTAAATTATCCTTAATTTGTGTATGGGTGTTTCCCAGTGTTGGGTTGCAGCTGGAAGGGCATCCGCTGTGTAAAACATATGCTGGAATAGTTGGCGGTTCATTCCGCTGTGGTGACCCCTGAAATAGAGACTTAGACAAATGAGAATGAATGAGTCTTTATTAGACTTTATGATAAAACGTCAAGTCAAAACAAACATGTTCTTGCCTGTTTTTGTGAAATCCTCAAACAAATTTGATGAACAAGAGCCGAGAAGATCAAAGTCTGAGAGTATTGTATCCACTGTTAATATTAAATGTAAATGTGGTTGATAATTGTTACCTTTGATTTGCTGATCGTTTTAATTTGAGCTGAATTTATTTAATTGCATCTTAACTGACAGATTTGACCAATAAGCTTTAATCTGTTCGTCGCGGGAGGCGGAGCTTATTTTGTGTTGATTTGTTTTGTGTGTGTGTGTAGATTTTAATATATTTAAAATGTGGCATTAACTTAAATATTTCCTGGTTTCGCCATTTATTAACGACTCCTGTTTATGTGACAAACGTTCAGAGCGAACGCTGAGCGAACCTTATGGGAACATTGTCATTTGATCTCAGAGAATGTGTGTTGTTTTTGTGTCTATGGATTTTACGGTGCCAGTATCATCTCTGAAATGACTTTTATCTTCATACACTCCTTTATGTTCCTGTTTTTCCTCTCTAAACGGACCAAAAATGATGATGGCATCCTTTATTTTTGAGCATCAGATGTCTTTGGTTTATCAATATTTGTCATGTCTTTGTGGTCCATTTCATTTCATGTATTAGAATATGTTGAATATGAGAATCATATTTATTAACAATCTTACCGCATAGTAGATCCACAGTGATTTATTTTTGATATCATTGTCATTATTTTCAGTAATTGGGAGATAATGTGTTTGTGCAATAACATTTCTGCTTGTCAGTAACCAGAATTAAAACGATCTATGACTTTTGTGTGGAGATAACCATATTTTTTCTAAGGAAAATGAGCTGGTTTTGTGTGTAATGGAGGCGTTTCGAACATTTGCTGATGTTTTTGAGCTCTAGAATCTATGAATCTCTGCCATAGAAAACAGTGTTTGTTCAAAACTCAATGTACACAGTTTACAGTGTAAATCAGGGGTGCTCAATCCTGTTCCTGGAGATCTACCGTCCTGCATAGTTCAGTTCCAACCCTGAACACACCTGAACCAATTAATTAGGACCGGAGGAGCACTTGATAATTACAGGCAGGTGTGTTTGATATGGGTTGCAACAGAAATCTGCAGGAAGGTCGATCTCCAGGAACAGGATTGAGCACCCCTGGTGTAAATCTTCACAACCGGACATAAAACTCAGCGATCTTTAAAATGACTACAGCAAAACGGCTGCTTTTCTGAGAAAAAACAAATCTGTAGAAAGTTTTTTTTTGTACATCAGGGATGAATAAAATGATTTAACATGAAACCATCGACTGATTTGTGTCTTTTTACATTTCATAAATGAAGATTCAGCCCCATTTCACACGGAAACATAACTATTTTAGGTAAGTATAGTCAGAAAAGTGGATAATTCAGAGGATTTTTAATAGGAGACATGTCCACAAACCACTACCATCTTTATGCTGATGATACTCAGCTCTATATTCCCATAAAAATGGGAGAAAACTCTGTTTTACAGTCGTTTTTTACCTGTTTTAACAAGATTAAGGAATAGGTTGGCTGGTAATTTTTTACACTTGAATCAAAAACTGAAGTGCTAGTGTTTGGCCATAGATATATACATTAGATGTCGCCTACCCTGCTTTTGTCTATTAGAACGAATGCGTCAATAGAGCCGCCATTTTAGTACAGGGGAGCGCTCCTTTGAAATGAATGCGGGACCAAGGTGAAGTGGAGGACTGTGGCCATCCAAAGCCAGAGAAATACACATATATCTATGATCGGGAGTTTTACATCGGTGAGCTTCTTCTCTGGCATACTTCATTGAGGCCAATCAGGTCGGAACAACAGTTTCAGCTAGTTTTTCCCTAAATCACGATTAAAATCAAGAGGTGACGGGGCTTTTTCTGTCACAGCCCCTCGTCTGTGGAATGGTCTGCCTTAACATATTAGGTCATGCTCTTCCCTTTGTGCTTTTAAGTCTCGGGGATTTGGGGACATGGGACATGGGATTTTCCTGGGCTTTGTGGGTGTCAACTGGGCATGGGCTCAGAGTGGGCATTTTGTTGGGCTGAATATGGGCCCCAGCTTGAATAAGGTTGTGGGTATCAGTTAGGCAGCCCACATACTATATTTGTGGGTCCTAAATGGGCCACATATGGGCAAAATTAGACAGTATTTATTTATTTATTTATTTATTGCAGCGTGTTTGCTTTTGTACAATTATAATAACAGCCCAACCAGTTTTTAAATAAAATGTTAAGTATTTCATACAGTGCTGCCAACTCTCACGCATTCGGCGTGATAGTCACGCAATTGACAGTATTCTCACGCTCTCACGCCACACATCCATTTTCTCACGCAGGAAAATCATCCTGTGAATATTTTTCCCGTTGTAATAAAGACGGTGTTAAAGATATTTATTGCTTTATAATGATGTTATTCTCTCTATGTGCAACCGATCCAACGCTGGTGAAAGCAATGTAATAGAAAAAGAAACTGACGCATGCGCGCAGAAAACATACCCGCGAGCCTCTCGCACCGCCCCTGCCTGATGCGCTGCTCGCGTTGCCGCTCCCGGTATGAATCCCGGTTGTGAACATGTATGTCGAAAAAAAATAGGCGCTGCTCACGCTTTGTGCAACAGGTGTTGTGACGAGAAACGCACCCCTATTTAGGCTAAGTGCAAATAGCGCACCTCGTTGGAATAAGTAGTTGAGTGATTCCCGTTCATCACTTTGATTGACAGAGACAACATAACTAAAGAGAGCAACAAATAGTTTGTAAAGCGCCTGGCATGGCATGTGTTGATGCGATTGATCATGAATCCGGTTCGAATCCAGCATTTTTCTACATATCAGATTTTGCCTACTCTTCATCACGAGGAAGACAAGTAGGAATCATTAATCAGTTGTGTCTATTATGGAAGACTCAGATTCATAGAACTGGATTGGAGAGGTGTTATATGCAAATCATATGCATTATAGGTTTGTAGAAGTTATACATTAAAAATACCCTTATATATAAATTTTAGTACTGCTTCTGTGAACTTGAACAAGTATATTAAAATCCATTCATTTTCACTAGTTTTATTAGTATTTTTTTTTTTTTTCAAAGTGGGCTTTAAAAATAAGTTAAATCTTTGTAGACTAGAAATATGTGTTACGATCTTCTTAGGTCTAGGGATGTGACCGTAAAAGAAAATAAATGTTTGGTGATGGATGATGTGCAACGGCTGGAAAAGAGAGATAAATCTCATCTCCCCAGAACAGAATGACTAGAGACTTAAACAAGGTCAAATTAAGAAAGAGAAGTTTATTTACATATCAAAATAAAATAAAGAAAACAGGGTATTAATTCAGAAGGGGGCAAGGCCAAAACGACAAACAAAAATCAAGCTAACTCCTAATATAACATTTTACTGATCTGAAATAAAAATACATTAACCTAAACTAACTCCCTTTACTAACATAAACAGGAGAAAACTGATTCAAAACCAAAATGGCACCCACCTTCCTACTTAACCCTCAAAATAAAGATAAGCAAACAAAACAACCAGACTCACTTCTCTTTGGGTGAACAATTAGATGTTAACAAGATCACTGAAAGTAGAATTCTGATTTCAACAGCTTTAACACACAAGAGCTATTTAAGGTAAATCAGGTCTTCAAAGCTCTAGCCAGCAACAGGTCTGTAATGTAGAGAAGAGCTCAGCCGCTGCACAATCTAGCCACCACCAACAACTGGTCTGAAGTGCAGCTCAGCTTAAATACTCTTTCTCCTCTCCCAACAGCCAATCACTGGAAAGATCCAATGATCACTTCCAGGTGGACACAATTACCTGCAGGGAGAGAAAGAGACAGAGGCTGAATTCGAAACCGCGTACTTCTCTACTATTAGGTATGGAAAAAGCAGTATGCGAGCGATTGAGTATGTTTGAATCCGCAATGTTCAAAAAAGAGTAGGCGAGAATTATCTTAATCCTCGCGAGATTCGGCCGTACGTATACTCAATTTGCCTAGATATGTGCATAGAGGTAAAGTTGGTTTTATATTCGGATATTCAGACTTTCTCCTTAATAATATAATTTCAGAAAAGTATTTTTTGCAAATTCTAAATCGGGAAATCATATAAGCAGCCAATGGTTATCAAAGTACAACATTGTTCACAGTCAACTAGATAGTGTTAATGTTGTTTTGAAGTCATACTTGCATGCTAATTCCGATCGAATATTCAAAGTAACATGGTAAACAATACATAGACTTCTAAATGAACGAATGTGCGAATATAAAACCAACTTTACCTTTATGATATGTGCATACTCACCCACAACATAATGGGAGAAAACAGTACGCAAAGAAAGAAGTACGTTTGAAACTTCAGTAATCATAAAAGTGTAGGCGAGAAATCCCCGGATGCCGTACTGCTTCTGGCCAGCTTCCGGAGTATTATCGGATGGTTACTTATCTATCCCAGGAGGCCATGGGAAAGCCTTCAGCACGGAGAAGAAGAAGCAGGAGAAGAGGATACGTCATAATATTGAGGAAAAACGGGACGCAGACGCTTTGAAACGTAAGTTACTGGAAAGCAAAGACACGCTCCCCTGAGTTAAATCGCATGTGTTGAGCTAACGGTAGTGTACAGTGAACTGTAGAGTTACTGACAGTGTAAATATGCTTTATAGTAACGTTATGTTTGTTTTATTTTGCTCTAAAACATAATTATGTGGGAACTTGAAGCACATAACGTTACGCTTCAAACGTGAATTTACATAAACAAAAGACAATTATTAAATGTCTGACATAAATATATGAGAAGTGTAGCAGATCAGCAAATGACAACATTAAACAGACACCAGAGTGAGTGATGTGTTTGTGCTAATTTAGCATTCTCTGCTGTATAATATTAATAAACCTAAATAAAACCATAATTCATTTGTTTTATCTGTTCATTTGTATAGGTGATAATGAGAAATTTATTTATTTTTTATTTTCGAACACAAAATGACATTAGTCTGTTAAAATGACTTCTTTATTTTGTATGATCTGAAATATCCTCAGGTGCCCTGTGCATTGAGAATGAAGAAGCGCAGCAGTGTGCTGGAGATGATGAAGGAGATGATGTTGGAGATGCTGTAGTGCTTTGGACAAGACCCTGACAGATGTTGCTGTGGTCTCTTCTTCTTTAGAATAGGTTTCTCAGGCATGGACAGCTTCATGTCTTAACCCCGTTTTAGTCATAGAGGTAAAGTTGGTTTTATATTCGCACATTCGTTCATTTAGAAGTCTATGTATTGTTTACCATGTTACTTTGAATATTCGATCGGAATTAGCATGCAAGTATGACTTCAAAACAACATTAACACTATCTAGTTGACTGTGAACAATGTTGTACTTTGATAACCATTGGCTGCTTATATGATTTCCCGATTTAGAATTTGCAAAAAATACTTTTCTGAAATTATATTATTAAGGAGAAAGTCTGAATATCCGAATATAAAACCAACTTTACCTCTATGTTTTAGTCTGACTGCAGCAGTGATGATGCTGATGATGATGACGAACACAAATGAACACCTGCTGATCATCTGCAGAACTGGCCCCGCTGTGTGGAGATGCAGCAGAACATGCGATTCTACATGATTGTAGAACAAGTTTGAATAAAGCTTTGTTTCATGTGTTGTGGACTTATTTGTCTTAGTTATTTTTATTCATTCTTTTAATCATATATTAATGTTTCCTTTTATGGTCAATAAATGAAATAATAATTTTTCAATAATATATACATTATTTCATATTTTGACAGAAAATGAAGATGTACTCACTTTGCTACATTTGACTAGTGACTATTAATGCATAGCTGTGGCATATAAAACAAATGTTAATTTGTATTTTGCTTCATTTATATATATGATTTGTTTGATTTATATAGATGTCCTTCATTATTGAAATTCAAAATATATATTTTAAGGTATAGAATAAATTAAAATGTTAATTCCCTGCTTCAAATTGTGGTCATGTAAAACAAGCAGACTAAAGCACTACTGTACACAAAGATGAACATCACTCTTGGATGGCCTACAGTAAGTAACAGCACACTATTGATGCCAATATAATAAAATATTACAATAATTCTCCATATCTTCTGGTATATGAAGAGTTACTTATTTATATTATTATTATAGGATTGTTATAATTATTATTAATAAAGAACTTATAATTTATACAGGCTCTGAATAACATGGTTGTATCGTTTAAAATTTAAAAAAATGACGTAAATGTATTGGGTTTCTTCTATTATGAGATTATATGCACACAAATGCACAATGAGAAGGTTAAATATATCTGCATTGAATAATCAAACAAGTCAGCAAAACAAACGAGATTTAAGCAGGTTACTTGTGGATGAAAAATGTTATAAAAACAATAAAGACAACAAGAAATTCATGTGAAATTTTTTAAAAATAAAAATATTAATTTAAATTAAGATTCATTCGACCTGCAATTTCTTTAAAGTTGTTGCGCTTCTAACATCAGTCACATGATAACGTAAACATGGCGGATGAGGTACGATCCTATTCATACTTAACGAGATTTGGCTGTTGAGTGCCTACTCTTTTAGTCCTCGTTAAGTAAGTACTTATTGAAATTGAGTACCTACTCATTGAGTATGCGGTTTCGAACGCAGCCAGAGAGAGAAAAAACACAAGCACATTCCACACTGAAAGATACGTCTCAGGACGTAACATATGTACTGTATATCATTTATTTTAAATATGCGGGCAATACAATATAGATTAATTTCATAAAAACATATTTTATTAATCTTTTTTTAAATTCAACTATAGGGGTGTGGCAGGTAAGGGGCCTACAAGACATTGTGCCCAGGGGCCTCTGAATTCTTAATCCGAGCCTACCTTTCATAGACTTTCATTGGGATTCTGTCTACATGAAAACCAAAGGCCATAATTGATTAAAACATAATATGATTATTATCTTGATGGATAAAGCAAAACAATAAGTGAAGCGCATTTTAAAACGCACTAGTTTTACAAATAAATGTAAAAACAAATCTGTAATCTTCTGTAAGGGAAGGGTTCACTCTCATTAGTGTCATAATGATGTTATTAAATAATTATCAATTTAAGTTAATAGATGCACATTTCAGAGGGGCTGTGTTTTATGGCAGGGGTAACAGCCTTTAATGTACAGGTGTCAGCGCCTAGTGAGTTTTGTAAATCGGCTAAATTAAAGTTTAACTAATATGATGATGATCTTAATTTGACTAAGCATATCTTCTGATAGATTTTTTTATGAAGCAGAAAGGAGGGATAAAGTCAGGGAGTTTAGACTTAATAAACCTAATTCTTGGCCATAAGTCAGGTCTAAGACAACACACAACAGATAATTCTATAAAACATTTTTTGTAATCTGTAGAAATTCATTCTAATGAAATTAATATTCATTCATTCATTTTCCTTCAGCTTAGTCTCTATTTCAGAGGTCGCCATAGCGGAATGAACTGCCAACTGTTCCGGCATATGTTTTACGCTTTGGATGCCCTTCCAGCCGCAACCCAGTACTGGGAAACACCCATACACACTCATTCACATATACACTACAACCAATTTAGTTAATCAATTCCCCTACAGCGCATGTGTCTAACCACTGAGCCACCATGCTGTTCTGAAATTAATATATTTACGCAAAAGAATTCTTAAATGTTCTTAGCATATCACTTCATTTGTATCTACAGTAGTCAAATAGACAAATCAAAACACTACTGTACCTCACCAAAGATTTTTATTCATAATTTGAAGGTTGTAGTAACTTCATGGAGACCAGACCAACTTACTACAGGCGATATTTTGTCAAAACCACCCTTACTGTACATACAGTAGTCAAATAGACAAATAAAAACACTACTGTACCTCACCAAAGATTTTTATTCATATTTTGAAGGTTGTAGTAACTTCATGGAGACCAGACCAACTTACTACAGGCGATATTTTGTCAAAACCACCCTTACTGTACATACAGTAGTCAAATAGACAAATAAAAACACTACTGTACCTCACCAAAGATTTTTATTCATATTTTGAAGGTTGTAGTAACTTCATGGAGACCAGACCAACTTACTCCAGGCGATATTTTGTCAAAACCACCCTTACTGTACATACAGTAGTCAACTAAATAAATAAAAACACTACTGTACCTCACCAAAGATTTTTATTCATATTTTGAAGGTTGTAGTAACTTCATGGAGACCAGACCAACTTACTACAGGCGAAATTTTGTCAAAACCATCCTTACTGTACATACAGTAGTCAAATACACAGATAAAAACACTACTGTACCTCACCAAAGATTATTATTCATAATTTGAAGGTTGTAGTAACTTCACAGAGACCAGACCAACTTACTACAGGCGATATTTTGTCAAAACCACCCTTACTGTACATACAGTAGTCAAATAGACAAATCAAAACACTACTGTACCTCACCAATGATTTTTATTCATATTTTGAAGGTTGTAGTAACTTCACCGAGACCAGACCAACTTACTACAGGCGATATTTTGTCAAAACCACCCTTACTGTACATACAGTAGTCAACTAAATAAATAAAAACACTACTGTACCTCACCAATGATTTTTATTCATAATTTGAAGGTTGTAGTAACTTCACAGAGACCAGATCAACTTACTACAGGCGATATTTTGTCAAAACCACCCTTACTGTACATACAGTAGTCAAATACACAGATAAAAACACTACTGTACCTCACCAAAGATTATTATTCATATTTTGAAGGTTTGTAGTAACTTTATGGGGACCAAACTAACTTACTACAGGCGATATTTTGTCAAAACCACCCTTACTGTACATACAGTAGTCAAATACACAGATAAAAACACTACTGTACCTCACCAAAGATTTTTATTCATATTTTGAAGGTTGTAGTAACTTTACAGAGACCAGACCAACTTACTACAGGCGATATTTTGTCAAAACCACCCTTACTGTACATACAGTAGTCAAATACACAGATAAAAACACTACTGTACCTCACCAAAGATGTTTATTCATAATTTGAAGGTTGTAGTAACTTCACAGAGACCAGACCAACTTACTACAGGCGATATTTTGTCAAAACCACCCTTACTGTACATACAGTAGTCAAATACACAGATAAAAACACTACTGTACCTCACCAAAGATGTTTATTCATATTTTGAAGGTTGTAGTAACTTCATGGAGACCAGACCAACTTACTACAGGCGATATTTTGTCAAAACCACCCTTACTGTACATACAGTAGTCAACTAAATAAATAAAAACACTACTGTACCTCACCAATGATTTTTATTCATAATTTGAAGGTTGTAGTAACTTCACAGAGACCAGACCAACTTACTACAGGCGATATTTTGTCAAAACCACCCTTACTGTACATACAGTAGTCAAATACACAGATAAAAACACTACTGTACCTCACCAAAGATGTTTATTCATATTTTGAAGGTTGTAGTAACTTCATGGAGACCAGACCAACTTACTACAGGCGATATTTTGTCAAAACCATCCTTACTGTACATACAGTAGTCAAATAGACAAATCAAAACACTACTGTACCTCACCAATGATTTTTATTCATATTTTGAAGTTTGTAGTAACTTCACAGAGACCAGACCAACTTACTACAGGCGATATTTTGTCAAAACCACCCTTACTGTACATACAGTAGTCAACTAAATAAATAAAAACACTACTGTACCTCACCAAAGATTATTATTCATATTTTGAAGGTTGTAGTAACTTTATGGGGACCAAACTAACTTACTACAGGCGATATTTTGTCAAAACCATCCTTACTGTACATACAGTAGTCAAATAGACAAATAAAAACACTACTGTACCTCACCAAAGATTTTTATTCATATTTTGAAGGTTGTAGTAACTTCATGGAGACCAGACCAACTTACTACAGGCGATATTTTGTCAAAACCACGCTTACTGTACATACAGTAGTAAAATAGACAAATAAAAACACTACTGTACCTCACCAAAGATTTTTATTCATAATTTGAAGGTTGTAGTAACTTCATGGAGACCAGACCAACTTACTACAGGCGATATTTCGTCAAAACCACCCTTACTGTACATACAGTAGTCAAATAGACAAATAAAAACACTACTGTACCTCACCAAAGATTTTTATTCATAATTTGAAGGTTGTAGTAACTTCACAGAGACCAGACCAACTTACTACAGGCGATATTTCGTCAAAACCACCCTTACTGTACATACAGTAGTCAAATAGACAAATAAAAACACTACTGTACCTCACCAATGATTTTTATTCATATTTTGAAGGTTGTAGTAACTTCATGGAGACCAGACCAACTTACTACAGGCGAAATTTTGTCAAAACCATCCTTACTGTACATACAGTAGTCAAATACACAGATAAAAACACTACTGTACCTCACCAAAGATTTTTATTCATAATTTGAAGGTTGTAGTAACTTCACAGAGACCAGACCAACTTACTACAGGCGATATTTTGTCAAAACCATCCTTACTGTACATACAGTAGTCAAATAGACAAATCAAAACACTACTGTACCTCACCAAAGATTATTATTCATAATTTGAAGGTTGTAGTAACTTCACAGAAACCAGACCAACTTACTACAGGCGAAATTTAGTCAAAACCACCCTTACTGTACATACAGTAGTCAAATAGACAAATAAAAACACTACTGTACCTCACCAAAGATTTTTATTCATATTTTGAAGGTTGTAGTAACTTCACAGAGACCAGACCAACTTACTACAGGCGAAATTTTGTCAAAACCATCCTTACTGTACATACAGTAGTCAAATAGACAAATCAAAACACTACTGTACCTCACCAAAGATTTTTATTCATATTTTGAAGGTTGTAGTAACTTCATGGAGACCAGACCAACTTACTACAGGCGATATTTTGTCAAAACCACCCTTACTGTACATACAGTAGTCAAATAGACAAATAAAAACACTACTGTACCTCACCAAAGATTATTATTCATAATTTGAAGGTTGTAGTAACTTCACAGAGACCAGACCAACTTACTACAGGCGATATTTTGTCAAAACCACCCTTACTGTACATACAGTAGTCAAATAGACCAATAAAAACACTACTGTACCTCACCAAAGATTTATATTCATAATTTGAAGGTTGTAGTAACTTCACCGAGACCAGACCAACTTACTACAGGCGATATTTTGTCAAAACCACCCTTACTGTACATACAGTAGTCAAATAGACAAATAAAAACACTACTGTACCTCACCAAAGATTATTATTCATAATTTGAAGGTTGTAGTAACTTCACAGAGACCAGACCAACTTACTACAGGCGATATTTTGTCAAAACCACCCTTACTGTACATACAGTAGTCAACTAAATAAATAAAAACACTACTGTACCTCACCAAAGATTTTTATTCATATTTTGAAGGTTGTAGTAACTTCATGGAGACCAGACCAACTTACTACAGGCGATATTTTGTCAAAACCATCCTTACTGTACATACAGTAGTCAAATAGACAAATAAAAACACTACTGTACCTCACCAAAGATTATTATTCATAATTTGAAGGTTGTAGTAACTTCACAGAAACCAGACCAACTTACTACAGGCGATATTTAGTCAAAACCACCCTTACTGTACATACAGTAGTCAAATAGACCAATAAAAACACTACTGTACCTCACCAAAGATTTATATTCATAATTTGAAGGTTGTAGTAACTTCACAGAGACCAGACCAACTTACTACAGGCGATATTTTGTCAAAACCATCCTTACTGTACATACAGTAGTAAAATAGACAAATAAAAACACTACTGTACCTCACCAAAGATTTTTATTCATATTTTGAAGGTTGTAGTAACTTCATGGAGACCAGACCAACTTACTACAGGCGATATTTTGTCAAAACCACCCTTACTGTACATACAGTAGTCAAATAGACAAATAAAAACACTACTGTACCTCACCAAAGATTTTTATTCATATTTTGAAGGTTGTAGTAACTTCATGGAGACCAGACCAACTTACTACAGGCGATATTTTGTCAAAACCACCCTTACTGTACATACAGTAGTCAAATACACAGATAAAAACACTACTGTACCTCACCAAAGATTTTTATTCAGATTTTGAAGGTTGTAGTAACTTTACAGAGACCAGACCAACTTACTACAGGCGATATTTTGTCAAAACCACCCTTACTGTACATACAGTAGTCAAATAGACCAATAAAAACACTACTGTACCTCACCAAAGATTTATATTCATAATTTGAAGGTTGTAGTAACTTCATGGAGACCAGACCAACTTACTACAGGCGATATTTTGTCAAAACCACCCTTACTGTACATACAGTAGTCAACTAAATAAATAAAAACACTACTGTACCTCACCAATGATTTTTATTCATAATTTGAAGGTTGTAGTAACTTCACAGAGACCAGACCAACTTACTACAGGCGATATTTTGTCAAAACCATCCTTACTGTACATACAGTAGTCAAATACACAGATAAAAACACTACTGTACCTCACCAAAGATGTTTATTCATATTTTGAAGGTTGTAGTAACTTCATGGAGACCAGACCAACTTACTACAGGCGATATTTTGTCAAAACCATCCTTACTGTACATACAGTAGTCAAATAGACCAATAAAAACACTACTGTACCTCACCAAAGATGTTTATTCATAATTTGAAGGTTGTAGTAACTTCACAGAGACCAGACCAACTTACTACAGGCGATATTTTGTCAAAACCACCCTTACTGTACATACAGTAGTCAAATAGACCAATAAAAACACTACTGTACCTCACCAAAGATGTTTATTCATAATTTGAAGGTTGTAGTAACTTCATGGAGACCAGACCAACTTACTACAGGCGATATTTTGTCAAAACCACCCTTACTGTACATACAGTAGTCAAATACACAGATAAAAACACTACTGTACCTCACCAAAGATTTTTATTCATAATTTGAAGGTTGTAGTAACTTCATGGAGACCAGACCAACTTACTACAGGCGATATTTTGTCAAAACCACCCTTACTGTACATACAGTAGTCAAATAGACCAATAAAAACACTACTGTACCTCACCAAAGATGTTTATTCATAATTTGAAGGTTGTAGTAACTTCACAGAGACCAGACCAACTTACTACAGGCGATATTTTGTCAAAACCACCCTTACTGTACATACAGTAGTCAAATACACAGATAAAAACACTACTGTACCTCACCAAAGATTTTTATTCATAATTTGAAGGTTGTAGTAACTTCATGGAGACCAGACCAACTTACTACAGGCGATATTTTGTCAAAACCACCCTTACTGTACATACAGTAGTCAAATAGACAAATCAAAACACTACTGTACCTCACCAATGATTTTTATTCATATTTTGAAGGTTGTAGTAACTTCACAGAGACCAGACCAACTTACTACAGGCGATATTTTGTCAAAACCACCCTTACTGTACATACAGTAGTCAAATACACAGATAAAAACACTACTGTACCTCACCAAAGATTATTATTCATATTTTGAAGGTTGTAGTAACTTTATGGGGACCAAACTAACTTACTACAGGCGATATTTTGTCAAAACCATCCTTACTGTACATACAGTAGTCAAATAGACAAATAAAAACACTACTGTACCTCACCAAAGATTTTTATTCATAATTTGAAGGTTGTAGTAACTTCACAGAGACCAGACCAACTTACTACAGGCGATATTTCGTCAAAACCACCCTTACTGTACATACAGTAGTCAAATAGACAAATAAAAACACTACTGTACCTCACCAATGATTTTTATTCATATTTTGAAGGTTGTAGTAACTTCATGGAGACCAGACCAACTTACTACAGGCGAAATTTTGTCAAAACCATCCTTACTGTACATACAGTAGTCAAATACACAGATAAAAACACTACTGTACCTCACCAAAGATTTTTATTCATAATTTGAAGGTTGTAGTAACTTCACAGAGACCAGACCAACTTACTACAGGCGATATTTCGTCAAAACCACCCTTACTGTACATACAGTAGTCAAATAGACAAATAAAAACACTACTGTACCTCACCAATGATTTTTATTCATATTTTGAAGGTTGTAGTAACTTCATGGAGACCAGACCAACTTACTACAGGCGAAATTTTGTCAAAACCATCCTTACTGTACATACAGTAGTCAAATACACAGATAAAAACACTACTGTACCTCACCAAAGATTTTTATTCATAATTTGAAGGTTGTAGTAACTTCACAGAGACCAGACCAACTTACTACAGGCGATATTTTGTCAAAACCATCCTTACTGTACATACAGTAGTCAAATAGACAAATCAAAACACTACTGTACCTCACCAAAGATTATTATTCATAATTTGAAGGTTGTAGTAACTTCATGGAGACCAGACCAACTTACTACAGGCGATATTTTGTCAAAACCACCCTTACTGTACATACAGTAGTCAAATAGACAAATAAAAACACTACTGTACCTCACCAAAGATTTTTATTCATATTTTGAAGGTTGTAGTAACTTCATGGAGACCAGACCAACTTACTACAGGCGATATTTTGTCAAAACCACCCTTACTGTACATACAGTAGTCAACTAAATAAATAAAAACACTACTGTACCTCACCAAAGATTTTTATTCATATTTTGAAGGTTGTAGTAACTTCATGGAGACCAGACCAACTTACTACAGGCGATATTTTGTCAAAACCACCCTTACTGAACATACAGTAGTCAAATACACAGATAAAAACACTACTGTACCTCACCAAAGATTGTTATTCATATTTTGAAGGTTGTAGTAACTTTACAGAGACCAGACCAACTTACTACAGGCGATATTTCGTCAAAACCACCCTTACTGTACATACAGTAGTCAAACAGACAAATAAAAACACTACTGTACCTCACCAAAGATTATTATTCATATTTTGAAGGTTGTAGTAACTTCATGGAGACCAGACCAACTTACTACAGGCGATATTTTGTCAAAACCACACTTACTGTACATACAGTAGTCAAATAGACAAATAAAAACACTACTGTACCTCACCAAAGATTTTTATTCATAATTTGAAGGTTGTAGTAACTTCACAGAGACCAGACCAACTTACTACAGGCGATATTTTGTCAAAACCACCCTTACTGTAAATACAGTAGTCAAATACACAGATAAAAACACTACTGTACCTCACCAAAGATTTTTATTCATATTTTGAAGGTTGTAGTAACTTCATGGAGACCAGACCAACTTACTACAGGCGATATTTTGTCAAAACCACCCTTACTGTACATACAGTAGTCAAATAGACAAATAAAAACACTACTGTACCTCACCAAAGATGTTTATTCATATTTTGAAGGTTGTAGTAACATCATGGAGACCAGACCAACTTACTACAGGCGATATTTTGTCAAAACCACCCTTACTGTACATACAGTAGTCAAATAGACAAATCAAAACACTACTGTACCTCACCAAAGATTATTATTCATAATTTGAAGGTTGTAGTAACTTCACAGAGACCAGACCAACTTACTACAGGCGATATTTTGTCAAAACCACCATTACTGAACATACAGTAGTCAAATACACAGATAAAAACACTACTGTACCTCACCAAAGATTTTTATTCATAATTTGAAGGTTGTAGTAACTTCACAGAGACCAGACCAACTCACTACAGGCGATATTTTGTCAAAACCACCCTTACTGTACATACAGTAGTCAACTAAATAAATAAAAACACTACTGTACCTCACCAAAGATTTTTATTCATATTTTGAAGGTTGTAGTAACTTCACAGAGACCAGACCAACTTACTACAGGCGATATTTTGTCAAAACCATCCTTACTGTACATACAGTAGTCAAATAGACAAATCAAAACACTACTGTACCTCACCAAAGATTTTTATTCATATTTTGAAGGTTGTAGTAACTTCATGGAGACCAGACCAACTTACTACAGGCGATATTTTGTCAAAACCACCCTTACTGTACATACAGTAGTCAAATAGACAAATAAAAACACTACTGTACCTCACCAAAGATTATTATTCATAATTTGAAGGTTGTAGTAACTTCACAGAGACCAGACCAACTTACTACAGGCGATATTTTGTCAAAACCACCCTTACTGTCCATACAGTAGTCAAATACACAGATAAAAACACTACTGTACCTCACCAAAGATTTTTATTCATAATTTGAAGGTTGTAGTAACTTCACAGAGACCAGACCAACTTACTACAGGCGATATTTTGTCAAAACCACCCTTACTGTACATACAGTAGTCAAATAGACAAATCAAAACACTACTGTACCTCACCAATGATTTTTATTCATATTTTGAAGGTTGTAGTAACTTCACCGAGACCAGACCAACTTACTACAGGCGATATTTTGTCAAAACCACCCTTACTGTACATACAGTAGTCAACTAAATAAATAAAAACACTACTGTACCTCACCAATGATTTTTATTCATAATTTGAAGGTTTGTAGTAACTTCACAGAGACCAGATCAACTTACTACAGGCGATATTTTGTCAAACCACCCTTACTGTACATACAGTAGTCAAATACACAGATAAAAACACTACTGTACCTCACCAAAGATTATTATTCATATTTTGAAGGTTGTAGTAACTTTATGGGGACCAAACTAACTTACTACAGGCGATATTTTGTCAAAACCACCCTTACTGTACATACAGTAGTCAAATACACAGATAAAAACACTACTGTACCTCACCAAAGATTTTTATTCATATTTTGAAGGTTGTAGTAACTTTACAGAGACCAGACCAACTTACTACAGGCGATATTTTGTCAAAACCACCCTTACTGTACATACAGTAGTCAAATACACAGATAAAAACACTACTGTACCTCACCAAAGATGTTTATTCATAATTTGAAGGTTGTAGTAACTTCACAGAGACCAGACCAACTTACTACAGGCGATATTTTGTCAAAACCACCCTTACTGTACATACAGTAGTCAAATACACAGATAAAAACACTACTGTACCTCACCAAAGATGTTTATTCATATTTTGAAGGTTGTAGTAACTTCATGGAGACCAGACCAACTTACTACAGGCGATATTTTGTCAAAACCACCCTTACTGTACATACAGTAGTCAACTAAATAAATAAAAACACTACTGTACCTCACCAATGATTTTTATTCATAATTTGAAGGGTTGTAGTAACTTCACAGAGACCAGACCAACTTACTACAGGCGATATTTTGTCAAAACCATCCTTACTGTACATACAGTAGTCAAATACACAGATAAAAACACTACTGTACCTCACCAAAGATGTTTATTCATATTTTGAAGGTTGTAGTAACTTCATGGAGACCAGACCAACTTACTACAGGCGATATTTTGTCAAAACCATCCTTACTGTACATACAGTAGTCAAATAGACAAATCAAAACA